>APFE031723799.1:654-16835 GCA_000404065.3 Pinus taeda
ATGAGAGGTAGTCGTAACTGACTAATTTCTCATGATTTTTGAATAGTTCACTTAGCACTCATTGCATCGGGTGATGCTCACAGAGGTGAAGGAGTGGGATTGAAACTAGTGAAATGTGGAGAACGAATCACATAGCATCAATCATCACTTCCGGGGCTTGCACCCAGTAACCAGGGTTTCCCAGGAGGTCACCCATCCCAGATCTCCTCTGGCTCAAGTGCGCTTAACTGTGGAGTTTTTCCCCACAAACAAGCCCACTTAGCTTGCTACCCCATTTGCAAAACCTTAGCAAGTATTGTGCCTCATGAACCATTCAAGTAGAGATCCCTTGACTCTTTTTCAATTTAAGTATGGGGATTTTACGCAGTCATAGCCCCATGCTAGTGACAACTCTAAATCCACTCGTGGGCATGGTACAACACCCACTAGCCTTTTTGTTTCACCACTGCTTAGACTTTTAGACTACGCCTACTAACAACACAGTCAATTTTCTTCATGTGTTCTCTTACTTAGTTATGCAGCAGAAATAAAATTCATTCAAGTCCACTTATCTTCATTAAAATTTAACTCATAAAACGTTTGATACCTTCAATAAACCAATAAACAAC
The DNA here is from genome assembly GCA_000404065.3 of Pinus taeda. NCBI lineage: Eukaryota > Viridiplantae > Streptophyta > Pinopsida > Pinales > Pinaceae > Pinus > Pinus taeda. Next base: position 1,263 of record APFE031723799.1, read on the forward strand.
AATGTACACACATTCATGAAGGGAAGGTCAACTCCCCAAATAAGTCTGCCCCAAATATAAACTTCTGCAACTTATTTTACAAGTTTACAAAATTCATAAGTTATAACCATGCAGTAATCTTCACACTGATTTTCCAGTTCATATAGCCTGTCATGCAAGGTTGTGTGACCCATGCTTGTACCGTGCAACATTCCGAACATGACTTGCTTGTTGTGCAACAGTGGCCCTTCAAATTTTTGTGTAGTCTGTGCTGCCCACGCTCAACTCATGTAGCTCACCCACTTTGTGCAACCCAGATCGTGCAACTCACCCGTGTTGTGCAGACCACTAGGGTCATGTAGCTCACCCATGTCATACATCCCACTCGGGTTGTGTAGCTCACCCATGTCATGTATAAAACTTGGGTCGTGCAGCAAGCCCGTTTAGCATAGTTATTCAAAAAACTCATTTAGTAAAACTCATTCATAAAACTCTTTTAAGAAAACTCATTTATAAAACTCATTCAGCCTGCCCTAGGTGGGCACATGGCCACCCTTTCATGCCCTCACACTCGCTACGGTTCTTGCATTTAATTCTACCTTGAATTGTCCTTTGCACTTCTGAAGTTTCGAAATCATTTGATGCCTTGAACGAATTCTCCTTCATATTGTTATCTCCATCCCTAATATGCTTCTCCAAATATTTCAATGTTGCAGTGTTCAAAAAAAATAAATGAACAAATTAGTCTCAAGGGAAGTCATAAATACTAACCTCTCTCAGCACTTAGTTCATGGCATAACATGCATTGCAAATTGGAGGTTCAAACTTAACTGTATCTCAAAGTGATCAAAGGGCTCGATGAGTTCTTTTAAGCATGAGGTAAAGGGTGTGTTCCTTTCACTAGGATCTTTGTCCCTCAACACCCCTGACACTCCTAAAACCGACTTTGGTGACATCACTTCCATGAGAAATAATGAGAGGAGTAACACCAACGTTGATTTTTCAAATGTTTATTCGATGACCCAAATTGGTTGTGGGGGGAAGCATAGAGCTCATTATGTTCAGAGCACTTCCTATTCAAAGCATTGCCTACCGTAGTATGGTAGGGCCACCTTCCAGATGGGCTCCTATGATTGTTGCCTCATTACTGGAGGCCATAGGGCCTAAAGGTAAAGGTAAAGGCAAGATATGATGGCCTACTCCTGCTTCTAATCTCCGCTTCTCTGTCTACTGACCAACTTTGAACATCCATGTACCCCCTTCCTCTAATCTCTAAGCCCGCCACTTAGACACTTCCTCTCTTTCACTGTATAATAACCTGTTTCCCAAACCTACCTTTCGTAACAACTACTATATATTCCCAGAAAGAATATCCCTGCCTGGTCACCTGTGCAAAATCTATTGCTCCACATACCTGCAACATATAAGGACCACTTCCAACATCATTTTCATATACTCCTACGGGCTCCAGGTAACCCGACACCTAAACCACATGCATTTTTCTTTGAAGCAAATTCTGCTCACAACACTTAAAAGTCGTGAGGTCAAGTCTACTTGTGTTGAGTCCTTGGTGGATTTCGAGAGTCAAATTTCAGAACTCGCTTGTCCTTGTTCACTTTTCAACCATCTCTTTGAACTGTTTTCTAACCATGTGAGGAAAGAATACTCTTTTAGGGTTGTTGACTTCGGTCTATATTTTCAAATCGCGCCTTCAATTCATAATTTCCTTGAATTTATATCCTGGCTTTCCACAACATACCAAGAAGATAGGAACTACTTTGTTTCTACCTCGGGGACTAAAATCATGGAAGTAACTCCTACTTTGATCTAAAGGGCATTAATTTTTCCTTGTTTCTTCCACAATGCAACCGTTCACCGACACTACCTTGGTTCATCACTTCGTTACTCTCCCTCCTGATCAACAACAATACTTCCTAGACCAAATCCTCACCCCTGAAGTTAAAACCTTTCCCCCAAAAGAGTGGTTCCCAATACACCTCTTCCAGAAATATGTCCAACCCATCCTAACTAGAATTTCATGTTTAATGGGCAAAGATAGCTCACGAATAGTAAATAAAGCCACCCTAGGGTACCTTCATTAAATGAAACAACCTCGCTACTTGCTCAACTTCCCACTCTAACAATCCGCTACCATATGTTTTCAGCTCTGTTATTTCCACACCACTTCTTACTTTTGCTACTATTCCCTTTTGTTTTACTTGTTCCTGTATACCCATATTGAAGAATTTTAATGTATGGACGTCAAAGTGTTTTCTCCCAAAACGAAAAAAATTGTGTCTTTGACTAGAATATCTTTGTGAGAAGATGACCTGGCTTGGGTAGGTACCCCTAATCCATCTCGACCTTCATGGCCATTACATACCGGATCATCCATGGGACCTCGCAACCCAGAATATTCCAGTGGCAAAAAGAGTTCCTCCAACTCAATAAGGATGCTATGATAGGAGACTGGTACCTCTATGAGGATTACACAGAGATTTGGGTTTATGGTTGTGAACTCCATCCATACTACTTTTCAATATTCATGCCAATGAGGATATTTTGCCTTGCGTTCATTCGACAGATCCTCGGTGTAGAATTGCTCATTTAGTTAGCAAAGAAAAGATACATTTTTTAAATGGGACAGCGAATAGGTCCTTTTGTGGCAAACACAAGACAAGATTTTAAAGTAATTGAGGCCCTACTTGAATCAACGGAGCTCGAAAAGGGAGACACTTGGCATTATGATCCCCAAGGAATCATTACCCGAAGGAGAGAAAATATTAAAGCATCAAATTACGTGCATGACGCTAAGCCCAAAATTGAATGGAAAGCTAACTTTGATTCATAGCCTCTTAATATAGAAATGGAGACTAAATCCACAATAAGCATGGGCAAAGCATCAAAGAGGCCTACTGACTCAACAACGGATACTGACATGGAGGAAGACCATATAAATAAAAAATATAGGAGTCAAGGTCCAGAAGAGCAAGAAGAAGAAGAAGTGGGGATACAACTAGAGAAACTAGTTTCTGATCATCCAGTTTTTCATATTAATCTGAAAAATTCACCACCAATCACAGCGTCATCCACATCTGAAGTAGTCATTCCAGACTCTGAGGATAGTGTTGCTACTTTAGGATCCAGTTGACCTATAGGAAAAGCTATTGAGGAAAGCAATAAAAATGTCAAGGAGAGAATGCAGAGAGTAATGGCTTCCCAATAAGCACCTCACCATAGTTGATTATTGACCCATATGGACCCAGAGAGGGATGAGATGAGAATTTCACTGCAACACCCATCAGTTCAGTCCTTGCCTACAGGGTACCAGTTCAAGACGTTGGATGTTTCCATGAAATTAGCCATTGTCCCTTTGTTAGATAAGGTCAACTTATGTAAGAAAGTTAGGGAGATGTTATATAATGATCTGGTTAAGTACCTTGTGACTATAAGTAGAGCTAAGACATTTATAGGAAAAGTATCCAATAAAGTAAAATTGGAGGAGGCCAACTCAAGAGCTCTATATCTTGAGAAGGAATCATATAAAGAGTTGATAATTAATCTGGGTATAAACCTAGATGACAGATCAGCGCTTGAATCCATTCTACAATCAAATCATAAGGAAAATCAAGAACTAAGGAATAGGCTAAAAATGTTTGGGAGTGAACATGTCCATAAAAAGGAGCTGGAACAGGCTGAGATGGAGAAAGAGAATTTGATGAATGAGTTGACAGATAGCAAGGATAAAGTATCAGCTCTGGAACAAGTGGTGACTGAATTGCAAAAGAAGGTTGACTCTCATTTAAGTGTGGTAATAGTGACTCAATATCCCTAGAACCCCATAGAGTGCCTCACTCAGGATTTGACTGAGCCTCATCTTTCTCAAGGTGAAATAAATAGGATAGAAAGGTACGTAGATACTACCAAAGTGTAGTTAGCTCAGAAAGCAAAACAACTACAAACCACAATTACCAATGTTGAACATGTCATTAAGAATCTAAAGGTTGTGACATAAGAGATAAATTAATTGAAGGCGAAGCTGAAGGGAAACATGTCTCTCCTCCAAGCCAAACAATTGGTGTGGGATGAGATCGTTTAGGAAATGAATCTCAACTGGGAACATGTGACTCTAATACATGATCAAAGGGTCATTAGTGTGGAGTATGAATCATCAACAATTAATGATAAAGAGATGATTATAAGGAACTCCTAGACTGCTCAGAGATTTATTCATTTCTTGAATGAGAGGCCAACTAAGGAGTTGATACCTACAGACATATAAAATAGATTAAGTGTAGTGATGGAGATCTCCAAGGTGATTTTGAAAGAAGAATCTAGAGCTATAGTAGAACAAAGCCTCGTCAAGGTACAAAAGGATGTGGCTTCTCTGAATGAAGATTTTGACAGGATCATATAGGTTGGGTTAGCTAACATTTGGGGGCGTTGTGGGGAATCGTTGCCTCAGGAATAGTACAATCAGAAGATGATAGAAGCTAATAGTAGGTTAAGATCATCTAATGAGAAAACAACCAGTTTTAAGAGAAAAACTGTTGTGAATTTCTTAAAGAAGGAATTTCAGCTACTCAGGATGATTAGAAGTATATTTCATTACAGGTTGCACTACTAGGGTGTGATTTATCTGAAGATTTTCTATAGGAAGTTCAATTCTGATCCTCAACCCCCTCCAACCTTATGACAATTGTATTCCATGGGTTCAAGGAAACCATGACAACCACGGCCATAGAAGATGAATCAAGGTATGTCTCAAGACCCTTCTCAGTATTTTAATAATTTGAATTTTGAATTTTGGGCCTTAGTTTGTACCTTTTTCACCTTCATAGTCACAATCCTGTCAATATCCAATGCTCTGGCAACCATGGTTCTCTCCAATGTTGTGGTCTTTTGATCGCCTATAAAACAAAACGAACTCTTAAGAAAACATTAGGTTGAACCAGTAGTCAATCCTGAAGGATTCAAGTGTTCTGAATCCATTTTTACAGTCTATTCCACCTGTAGAGACTTATATTCAGCTGTATATTCATTTTGAGCATTTAATTAAAATGAGGACAAGCCCATTTGGGAGCCCTGACTGTGTACACCCATTTTATTCTTTAAATATCATGATCTGGGTTTGTCTAAAGTTCAAAAGTGCAACAACGTTATGAGTTGATATTTGCAGATCTTTACGCTAGTTCATCTCTTCACCATTTCATGGATCGATATGGAGACGAGACAAAAGAGGCACTATCTTGAGACTTGACTAGGTTATTCATAACAGTTGTGGTGTTGGTGGCTTAACTTAGCCAGAAAATGCCAAAACCCTATTGATGAGCAAAATTTATTACTGAATCTACTTCATAGTGTCCCATAGTCACTGAAACTATGGTATTGACCAATGGTATTCTAACAAAGACTATTTTTTACAATGTAATAATATCTATTGTTAAGAATCTTGTCATATTGTTATAAAATATTTTGGTTGTGAAATAAGTTATGGTTTTTGGCGGGTTCCCTATATGCTAGAACATTAGTATACAGAGAACATAAGGTATTCATTTGATTCATAACTGTGTCTAGTCTATGGGTTATCTTTTTAAATTTTTCCTCTACCCTTCGCCATCCATCGAAGGCCTCGCTCTCCGATGCATTGATGTTCTTTAGCTGCTATTGTAACTTTTGATATTTCTCTTGAGGAATAGTTTCCTCTGGCCCTCTGCATTAGCAATGCTAGCCTCTCTAAGGCTCTGTGCATCTCCCGGTTGCCTCTGCATGGCCCTGCGTGAGCCCTGGCTGGCTCTGCATCACTCTCCCCGGCGACTGTGCTGCTCTCCTGACACTATATCTGCCTCTCTACCTCTTTATACTCAATGCCCCTCAGTTGCAACTCCAGATCACTAATTCTATCTCACTCTAATACACCAATAAATACACTTGGTCAACTTAGCCGCTAGTGCTTAGGTAGTTGGATGTTATGGCTAAGGGTATAGTTATGTCTCCTTAATTAGTGCCCTAAGATATTCTATTGAAACACAGTTTTATGGAAACTTTTTCCCTTTGCTCCTAAGAAAGAGCAAGTTATTTTACATTGTTTTACTAATAGAAGGAGGATTCTATTATCCTCACCAGGCCGCATCATCTCATCAATCTTGAAGATCCTATGAATCATGCCAGCTTTGGCATTTCAATTACTCTTGTGTCATTTTTACTAAATGTTTTTGCTTTGTTAATTTATATGAGTATATTATAATTAAAACAATTGTGCATTTGCACATGCTTGAATTTTGAGATGTTTTGGGCATAATGAACCAAATCAAGAAAGAATATCTCTCTAATAGCTCATCTTTATCCAAAAGGCCTATATATGAAATTTTGATGAACAAAGGAAAGGTTCAGAATTTTGGATAGAAACTCCATATTTTTTTGTGAAGGAAATGTTATGGTTCTTTCGACATGTATGTTTCATAGAATATTAATGCAATATCTATGGTGATTCCTTTTTTTGGGGATTTCAGTATGTCTCTTCTCCTTAGTACTTTCATAAATGTTTCATGTTCATCTCATATTTCATGTTAAGAAGATGCTATATGTGTTTCCTATTAAATACAGATTCATTTAAATCAAACTATTGATGAAGAATGCATGTATGGATTGTGGAAGTCATGTCTTTAGATGCGTTCCATGTGTCTTAGCATCCACCATTATTTCTTGACCGTAATTTCTCTCTAAATCCATATATATGTATAATACTTGATCTCTTAAGATTTATATGATGGATTTCTTCTTTATTTATTCTGTTGTCGCATCTACATCTAAGAAAATGAGATGTAAGTCCTTGAATGATATTGGCCACCATTGATGGATAGTTTTTATCACTGTTCATCTCTCGTATATGGAGAATTTATGAGTTGTGTATTTTTGAAGTCGTTTTGAACCAACTAAATTCAATTTATAAGTGAGATAAAAATGGCGCTTTAAAATACTTCATAGAATAGCAAGAATGCATAAAATTTGGATGTTCTAGGCACTGGTCTACTTACAATCCAGAGATTGTCTCTAGGATCGACAACATCTTTTGGCGTTGTTGCCAAGGAACGTTTAGAGAAATTTTCCCCTGGGATATGACATTCAAGCCCTATTTTTTAAGGTGAGAAAAGATGCCTGGGTTGCAGATTCATCACCTTGGTGACTCCACTATTGAAATCCTAAGAATATAATCTTGGCTTTTAAGAAACCCCACACCCATTTAGATACATATCAACAGAAAACCCCATTTGTATTTGATATAGAAAAACTAATCTACATGAGAGTTTGAAAGGAAAAAACCCCTGCTACGGTGCTATTGTTTCCTCATTTCTTGAATCTCCTCGTCCAGCTCTCAACACGCCATCATTCATTTCTCAGACTTTATTCCTGTTGTAGCAATTTTTGGTTTTGGTAAGTTAAAATAAATTAGTCCAAAAAATGAAAATATTTTTAAAAAATGTAAAAAAAAATGTTAAGCTAGGATATGGACAAAAAAAATGCTGAATAAAAATGTTAGGAAGTATTTTGATAAATATGTCCATATCAAAGAAAATGTTAGAATAGATGCCCCAAAAAATGAAGGCAAAAATAAAATATTAGGTTAGAGAGAAAAGCAAAAAGCAATAAACTCTAAAAGTGTTGCAAATCTAAATGCCACTACTTTTACTCTAGTTCACTTTTGAAAATAATAATTGTGTGCCGTTTTTTTAGATGCCACACTAGTTTATTTAATCCAATTATACAGTTTAATCATAATTAGATTTGTTTCAAATTGATTGTCATAGGTAGAAAATAAAATTGGCTCAACAATTTAATCCAAGCCAATGGAGAGAATAAGGTATAGAAGTAGATTATTCATGAAAAGAAATATTGGCTTGCTAGCTTAAATGCACTCTGAAAAATAAGTGAAAAGGTTAGGAGTAAAAAAGGTAGGTAGACATGTGAAATCAACTTGAAATATTGAGTGATTAATTCCTATGTTGTAACATTGGAAAAACATTCATTTGATGATTGGTTTTAAATAACCAAAAGTTTTATAAGCCAATGTGATTCCATAAATATTATCATCCATCCATTTAATTACCAGGAACCACAACTATCACCTCTGCCTTCGAAATCGTGACCCCACCACCATTTCCACTCATGTATTAAACACCCACCACCTCACCTCTCATCCCACGAACCCTTCCATCATTTGATGGACCACGGCCCTTTTTGGCCCTCAATAGCCATCCAAACTTTATCGGCGGGGGGGTGGGGGTGTCCAAAATAGGTAGTTCTCTATACCACCCACTTAAACAACCTTATCTGACTTTTAGTGTTTTAGGACTTAAAATCCCGAAACTACTTACCGCCTCACTTTACCCCTGAACACTGTATAGAAAATAGTCATTACCACCGCTCCACGTCACAATCCATCTCACCTCTACCATCCAATCAACTGTCGCCTATCCGTTGCCCGTTCATTTCCACTCCTGTGAATTTATGACTCAAACATCTGTTAATTAATTTGTTGGATAATTAATGAAATTTCAAACGTTCAGTACCGCTCCCGCTCCAATTTTGTCATTTATAAACACTGTATTCTTCATAAGAATGGTTACATAGTGTATTTCTACAATCAAATTAATCTTTGAAGCTTTCCTACTCAACAACTCAACCATTGTCTGGCATTAAAGCAATCATTGATCCTGTTCATGAATTCGACTTCCAGGTCCACTTACCTCTCTATCAGTTATCTGCTTACTGTAATCACTCTCTTTCAAACCAATTTCCATCATTTACAGTTCGTAATTTTGTTTGACAAAATGCCTCCCAAGGGAAAATAAATTGTAGAAGTCCCAAACCCTTTAATTCACCCACAGGTTGACTTCCATCATACCCATTGGTCGACAAAGATTGTAAAATCATTGAGATTTTTTCTCAATTTGATTTATTTGAAATCTATTGCTGGATGGAAGATTAACTGATTCACTAGACAGATGAAATAGGGCTCTGGGAATTTCAATTATCTCATTAAATTTTCCCACAAATACACAGAGCACCAGAATTTGTAATAAAATGCCATGAGTCATATGATCCCATCCAGAGAGCAATTATCTCACCCACAGGAGAAATATTTTTTCCCATTAATTCAAGTTCCATTGAAAAAATGCTACAGGCATCTACCACTACACCAACCCATCCTTTTTCCCATGAAAACTTGATAGAAGCTTATAAAAAAGTAGACTTTACCAAAAGGTCCCAGACCCTGGAACTGTTTCTAGCAATTCATAGTCCTCTGCCAAAAGTAAACCCTCCTTATGATTCATCCATGTTTCCTGATAGAACCAAGCAGATTACCACTATCTTGTCCTCTTTGCTTGGTTATAACTCTGATCAGTTTGTCAATGAAGCCATCGTTGGTTTCTTATCCATGTTTTATAATGATTCCAATCCCACTGTTATTTATGATTTCAGTCATTTCATAGCTGAAGTCATACATGAACAATTTGTCAAGTTTAATACTCAGGAAGTATTCAAGTATGCTTCAGTACTTGTTTACCTTTTTATATATTTTTAGGGAGACAAATTCCCATTTTCTTTACAGAAGCTAGATGAGGAAGGAAATCAACAATCAATGATATTTTGGACTTCAATGGGGATGTAGGAGAAAGAAGAGTTCACATATAAGCAGTTCATAGAATTCATTATTCATCTAGCTACCAGTATTATGAGCAGCACTCCAGTACCAAGGATCAGTGAGGAGATTGTTAAAGAATTACAGTTTATTTATTAAGCTACAATAGGGGAATGGTATTGTTACCAAAACTACATAGAGATCACAGTCTATGGTTGTGAGCTTCCACCCTACAAACTGCTCAAGTACCTCCCTGTTAGAATATTTGCACTGGAATACTTAAGGCAGAGGTTAAATGAAGATGAAGTACACTTTGTGACTGCCAAGAAGAAGTCACAATTCAAGCTGAAAGCCCAAGTTGGTCCATTCATTTGTAATACCAAGGCAGTATGGAGGAAGTAGACAAATTGCTAAAGGAGATGAAGTTTGGTCTTAGTTTCACTTGGTCATATGACCCATTGGGTGTCATTTCCAAACTCAGGGTGGAAAATAAATTTACACCATATCATCACACAACCAGGCCTGAGATAGAACAATATAAAAACTAGTTGGAATGGATAGATAACACCCTCTAAGAGGATGAGGAGTAGGCAGTTTCTACATCGAATGTGCAAACTCCACTTGCATAAGAAAAGACAGCCAAGAGAGGGAGGGAAGAACAATCTTCACTTACAACTGAAGCAAAAAACCAGGGCTTTAGGATTGTTCACAAGAAAAAGAGACCTAGGAGCTCTGTGATTGTTGGTGCCACAAATGAACCTCACAAGACATCATTTGATGGATTGGGAGAGACTCTACTCTACACAGTCTAGTGGACATTCTACACAATCCCTAACTCATTCCACTGCTTTTCATGAACAAAAGATAGTTCAAACTAGTGGAGGCATTCCAAAGGATAAGGAGGAAGACATTTTTCATGTCTTCAGGGAGATCAAAAGGAAGAATTAAGAATTAAATTTGAACACCTACACCCAGTTCTAGAAGCATTCTTCTAGCTCTCAAGCCAAGCTTCTTTCAGTGTTCGATTTTGAGAAGGGAAAGATTCAGATGGCTTTCTTGCAAGCCCAAGTTCCTCAGCGTAGGACTGCTTCTTAATATCAAAAACACACATCCTTTGGGTTCAATGTGAAGGATGTGAATCCAATTGACCAAATTGAGATGCACAAACAAACTGGGTAGATGATTTCTTCCACTTGACAAACACTACTATGAGTTTGTCAAAAATGCATGTTACCTTAGCCAACCCTCAGTCATAGCTAAAGTTGGAGAAGGTCTCCTCATTAGCAAAGGATAACAAGATTCAATCCTTGGAAAATCTATTTTTGAAGATGAGATATGATCCTTCAAACATAAACGTTGTAGAAGAGGTCATTAAGAAAAGAATATTGAAGTTGCAACATTAAAGAAATAGTTGAAATTGCTAGCCTCTAAGGACCCAATGGCCAAAGAAATTGATGAGACATAAACTCAAAAATATGATATGATGAAGCTCATCATGGAGCACAATCTACATTTTAAACAAATGGAGGATTAGATGGAGAAATTAGTCCAAGAGAAAGAGGAAGTTGTCAGGAAGACTCAAACTTCAATGGATATAATCCCTCTTGCAACAATTCCTATCACAAGGGATTCTACTTCAACCACGACATCAACTATAGGTACAACAAAAGGAGTTCAATAGCTTGCTGAAGCTATTCAAAACTTGTCTATCTAGAAAGGAAAAATTAAGAAACTAAAGGATTAACTCAGGGAGTTACAACTTATGAAGTCAATAGTAGACAATTTACATGTAGTTGAATTGAATAGAGTGAAAGGACAAGTGGAATTATTACAGAGATAACTCAAAGAGTCCTTCATAGGAAACAAATTGGGTTTAGCAAAGGAAATTCTATGGGAAGAATTCACAGAATCAATCAAACATATCTAGCCCTACATCAAGATAGTGTTTGATTAGAAAGATCTCTTAGAAAAAGCTCAGGAGGTAGTGGAAACTATAACCAAAGAGCTAGAGGATATGCTAGAGATTTCCTCTGATATAATCAAATTTCTAAATTCCAAAGACGGCTATGAGCTTGAGGAATTAAGAATAAATAACTAAACTACCACTATATTGGAGGTAAAGAAGATAATCACCAAGAAAAATCTCACCCTACAGCTACAATAAAAGTGCAACAATGTCAATATCATAGTTCAAAGGTTTTTCAGTATGATAGAACCCTTGAGCAGCAAGGGTTTACCTTCTATGTTGGTCATTAATGACAAATTGATGCCAATTGAGGATTATGTTAAGAAGATGATAGAGATGGGCACCCATGTAGCTTTAGTTTCAAATATCAGAGGGGTAGCAACACCAACACTTATAGAAAACACACTCAGGGATACTTTCTTCACCTTGCATGAAATTAGACACATATTTTTAGTAAAACCTACTTTTGCTAAATATACAGAGATGGATGAAATTTACAAGAGGGTAACCAATATTTTTATCCCAGATAAGAAACATTGGGAAGAATTGACAGATTTACTTGATTAGAAGGTAATCGAAAAACATTCATATTTTGGAGGAACAATTAGTAGGCTTAAATTTTTTTTAGTTTCTCAACGATAGTCACCAATAGCGCAGCATCAAAATAGTGTGAGATCAACTAGCAGTCTTTATTTTGATTTCTTTTAACAAGAACGGTTAATGTATTTATTGCCAAAAGTGGAGCATGCTCCTATTACAATCAATAGTATCTTCTAGAAACTGAGCAATGAGAAAGAGTTGATGACACAGTCCCTTCTCCTATGCTTATATTAAAAAATTCAGTGATTTCTTTGGCTATTCTTGTTTTCTGTCTTATATATTATCTCTGGAAGAGAAATTTCTACGACCTTTTCCTTGTGTTTTTCTTTTTGTTGTTCCTTAAATTGTCGTTCCTTCTCCTATTATTTATTTTTCTTGTTGTTCCTTCGGCCTGTTGTTCCTTTAGGTGTTGTTCCTTCGGCTTGTTGTCCCTTCGGATGATGCTGCTTCGACCCGCTATTCCTTCAAACTGTTGTTCCTTCAGATGTTATTCCTTTTGTTGCTATTCCTTTGGCCTATTGTTCCTTATGTTGTTGTTCCTTCTACTTGTTGTTCCTTCTGTTGTTGTTCCTTTAGATGTTGTTCCTTCTACTTGTTGTTCCTTCTACTTGTTGTTCCTTCTAGTGTTGTTCCTTCTGATGTTGTTCCTTCTTGTTGTTATTCTTTCTACTGTTGTTTCTTAATATGCTTGTTGTTCCTTCGACCTGCTATTCCTTCCAATGTTGTTCCTTCTCCTGCTATTCCTTTTGCTTGTTCTTCCTTCTGGTGTTGTTCCATCTACTGTTGTTCCTTTTGGTTAGTTCCTTCTGTGGATGTTCCTTCTGCCATCTGCTATTGTACATTTTGGTGTTGTTCCTTCTACTTGATAATCCTTGTGCTTGTTGTTCCATCTTCTTACTACTTGGCGATCCTAAATGTGACTTTCAAGGTTCTAATTACCACTCTTAGCTTGAATATTGGGGCCAGTGAGTGCAGATCTACCTTATGTAGATTGTCTAAGGCAAAGCATGAATTGAGCAGGGTCCTCCATTAAGGCTAAGATTACCTTGCGACAACAAGTAGCCTTTATTTTCCAGCAATTTTGCTTGCTTGTTTAAATCTCGTAGAATATGATATGAGTCAACTATGTCGAATTATTTCAATGTGTTTCGAATTATCTGGAAGGTTTTGTTTAAAGTTGGGTTAGGAAAATAATCTTCGAAGTTTAAGAGCTTAATCAGAAGCTCTGAGTCTTCAAATATTTGGATTATTTTATATCCTAACTCCTTTGCAATCTAGCAAGATTTTAGGAGGTTGTAACTCTCTACTTGATTGTTTGAACTTATGCCTAGGCCCCAGTTGTAGCTGATTCTATTCAATCTATCTGGGGAAAGAATCATTCCCCCTACACCTGCAGTGCCTGGATTACCCTTGGACACTCCATTAAAGAATATAGTGGATTTTGGGGTTCCTTGCCACCACAAAAGAAAATCACCTTCAGAGAGACGCAGGCGCCAAGTAGGATCTTTCCTTGGTTTTTTGATTGAATCTTTCCTTTCTTCTGTCACGTAGGATCCTATCCACGCAAAGACTTCTGCAAATAAAATAAAGGCAAAAGATGATTTGTCTATTATTACCAACAAGAGAGCATTTACTTTGGCAACCACTTCCATTGATTTCAGGGGCTTGTTGTTGAAAACACACTCATTTCAAGCCAACCACACTTTCCACCAAAGGCATTTTGGAATAGCTTGCCAAATGTTTTTTCTAGCCTACGTTTTTTAGTTTTTTTCTCTGGGTTTTGATGTTCCTGGGAGGTGTATAGAGAAATGACAGAGATTTGGGAGGGGCTGGGTACGCTAAGTCCATGGAGGACCATCTTGCAGACTTCTTGTGTGAAAACACAGTCAACCAATAAATGGTCAGAGGTTTCGATAGCAGAAGTGCATAGGTAGCATCTAAAGGGGTTGTGGAAGCCTCTTTTGTTTATATTTTCTCTCGTTAGTGCATTTTTACACATGAGTAACCAAGTGAAGAAGTTCACCTTTGGTAGTAAAAAGGGAGACCAAACAGATTTCTAGAGCTTTGGTGTTAGCAAAGTTGCGTGTGTGACTTGTAGAGAGGAGAATCCTTGAGCTACTATATAAATTCCAATTTTTCCCCACCCCCATTTATATTTGGTTGTACGATGGACAGGGGCGAGGCCAGAGAGTGTTGCACAGAGCAAGTTTTTTTGTCCTTTCAGAGGGTCAGGAATCCCTAGAAAATTCCATCCTGCCCAATTCACTTTGTTGTCCCAAGAACATATGTCTGCAAGTCATAGGAGTCCTTTGTTCACTAGCCAGATCTTTAAATTGTTACAGGAATTTAGGGTGGCCAATGGGGAGTTCCCTTGAACAGTGTCCTCCCACAGTAATTTTCTTTGTCCATTACCCAATATTCTGTATAAATGCTGTTGAATATGGTTGATACTTCTTCTAACTAAATTCCATATTGTTGTTCCTATTGGAGTAGAAGCAGTTGTGAGGTTTTTTAGGGAGCCCCCCTTTAGGTATTTCTTCCAAAGGATCTTGCTGACAGGATGATTTTTATCTGCATACAATTTCCATATGATTTTTCCACTGAGAGCCAGGTTTGCTAAGCCTCGGTCCCGTATCTGTATCCCACCTTGTTGGAGTGGTCTATTTAGGATATCCCATCTTACCAGATGTAACTTGATTTGATTTCCCTTGCCCTCGTTCCAAAGGAAGTCCTGGAGGAGATTGGAAATATGTTCGGTGGTAGAATTAGGAGTTAGCAAGAGGGAAGACTGGAATATGGGAGAGGTAGAGAGGACTACCTTTATCAAAACTAACTTTCTAGCCTTTGTTAGCCATTGGCCTCCCCAATAAGCTATTTTTTCTTTTATCTTGCTAATTACTTTAGTCTATAGGGAGGGAGGGCTTGGTCCCAAGGTTAAGGGAAGGCCTAGATATTTTATCTTTTCCCACTTGTCATACCCAGGGAATCCCAATATGCAGGCAATTCAAAGAATAGTTGGGTGATCTACATTCCGGCCATAAACCACACTTTTTATTTTATTGATCAAGGCTCCTAGGATTAGACAGAAGTGTTGAAGGATTTCTTTGAATGCCTTTTCTATCTTTATCGAGGCTCCTCCCAAAAGGAGAGAGTCATCTGCAAAGAGTGCGCGGTGTTATCACTTAGAACTGTAAACATTTGTATATAACCCTTTGCCCAAAGTCCAATGCCTAAAATTGGTGTTAAATTGTTTTTAGTCTATGTTTCTTACTTAGGGTTGAAGCTTTAAAGATGTTTGATGTAAAGCGTACTCTAATCCTATCGGTCATCCTCCCCCATCATGCTTCCATAAGACATGTCTTGTCTAACCCATGTCACCGATCCT
>APFE031723799.1:18184-41844 GCA_000404065.3 Pinus taeda
ATTGCTGGTCATAAGGTGTTGAATGAATTGCATATATGGAATTTCGGCTTGCACACTTGGCCATCGATGGAGCATCCATTTCATCAGGAAACATGGTGATGTTCTATTGTTTTTGGTTATTAAAGAGACTTAAAGTACATGCTGCTGCATTTTCAAAGTGATGGGGGACCAGAACCGAAAAGTAAGGGATATTCTCAGCCAACACGGAGCAGATTAAAGCCTTCAGTATCCAAAGCCAACATGGGGCATTAATTGCTCATCACATGCCATCTCAGCCAAATGAAAAAGAAACCAGGTGTCAAAGCTACAAGGAGGAATCATTCTACGAAAGAGATAGAGTTAGAGTTATAATTAGATTAGAACTCTTTAGAACTTCTGTTAATGGTTGTTGTATTAAATAAGTTTGTTAAAAACAGATAAGGGTCATTAGTGACAGTCATCGAGCTCCCCTCATGCTGGAGGAGGAAGCTCCAAGTAGTTAGAGTTATATTTCTATATATAACTGAATCATCTATGTAATATGGGTTGGATATTTTGAGAAACAGAGTATTGCTTTGGCTTGTGTAAAAACTCAGTTTGGTAATATAATTTGCTGCTTATCTTCTCAGGATTCTTAAAGTGTTTCAAATGCTCAAGATATGTGGTTTTGTCTTATGTTTAATGTTTTTACAGTTGTATGAATACACAATCACTCAGAATTCACTTATGCTGCTCTGATTTCCTGTGTGTATTTGTAAGCTGAGGTTTCTATGAGATGATGTTTTGAGTATTTAAACATTACATGCCCTGACTTCTATGCATGAGCAGTGTTATATCTTACTGAATATGATCAACTCCATAAGCCCAATGGAAGTATTTGAAATGTCTGTCCAGCCAACCTGTCTATTAAATTACTTTACTAGAGTTAGCCCTCTTATCAACAAACAAAATCAATAACTTTTTTGAGAGAGCCCTCTCAGGCTAGGGAGGCTAATCCTTAGTCAAAAGAATGGTCTGAAACAGTTACACAGATTCTACCTGATCAGTAGCCCTTCAGTGCTGGATTTTGTGATAACACGCGGTTTATAGGATCCACCCCTCTTACTGTCTTGATACCTGCAATAGTGCCAACTTCCATTTCTACTGTTAGCTTTCTACTTAAGGATTATGCCAACAAGATGTAAAGAAAGGGTGACAATGGGCATCCTTGGAGGAGCCCTCTAGAAGCTTGGAAGAAGTTAGAAGGTTTGCCATTGACTAGGGGGGCTATCTAAGGTTTGAGTGTGCAAGCGTTTATCAAGTTGACAAATTCAGCACTAAAACCGAAGGAGAGGAGGATTTTATAGAGAAATGAAAGTTTAACTCGGTCAAAGAATTTGAAATATCCAAATTGATGACCATGCCTTTTTCCTTCCAAGAGTGGCTAGATTGGAGGGCTTCTTGCACTTGGATCACATTGTCTATGAGGTGCCTTTGACAAAATCGCCATGCAGAGGGGAGATTAGGTTTCGTAATAGAGATTTGAGTCTATTGGCTAAGAGTTTGGCAAGGATCTTGTAGGAGGCATTGCAAAGAGAGATTGGCTGAAACCTGTTGAAAGATTCAGGGTTAACTTCTTTCGAGATAACGGCAAGGAAGGTGGAGTTGGTGCACCCTCTCACTTTGGCTTTCTTTTGGAAGTATTTTACCATTCTAAGAAGATCAAGTTTTATTACATTCCAGCAAGATCTATAGAAATGAATGGTGAAGCCATCCAGCCTAGGTTTTTTGTCTGGCTACATTGACCAAATGACTTCAACTATCTCTTTCTCAAAAAAAGGAAACATTAACCCAACATTTACATCTGCGGTGACAAGAGAGGGGATGTTTGACAAAAAGTTGATAGCTAGGTCATGATCAGAAGAACCATCCTCCTGGAATAGGTGTTGAAAATGGGTTGTGGCTTCTTTTTTTATGAGAGACTGCCCTTTGATAACTTCCCCCTCCCTGTTGGATATTTCAAAAATGTGATTTCGAGAGAGACGGGCTTTGCATTGTCTGTGAAAGAAAATTGTGTTTCTGTCTCTAGCTTGGAGCCAGAGGCTGCGGGACTTAAGGTGCCAATATTCCTCTTCTTGTCGAAAGGAAAGAAAGGAGTTGAATTGGGATTTCTATTCGATGAGCAGCTGAGCTTTGGTGATTTTAGATCCTTCCATGCCTAACTAAATCTCAGCTAAAGCCTGAACTGTATTTTGTTTATGGCTCTTTGAGTGGAAAGGGTTTTTTTTTCCTAGGCTTTTAATGCAGACTTAGTTTTTTTTATTTTTTATTCCCACACAAAGCTGGGGGATCCTTCAACTGGTTGCGACCAAATGTGAGCCACTATGTCCATAAATCCCTCTCTCGATACCCAAAGAGGGTTGAATCTAAAGGGAATAGGGCCCAAGTCCTCCTCTTTCTCTATCAGCAGTGAGATGGGGTTATGATCAGATGTTATTTTGGGCAAAATTTTTCAAGAGATTAGATGGTTCCCCTGTAGTAGAGTACTTTGAACTAGGAACCAGTCTAAATGGGTAGCAATGTTGGCATTACCAACTCTATTGTTGGTCTAGATATAACGACCTTTCTTAGGTTTGAGATCCAGAAGGTCCCATGTGAGAATCAGTGACTCCACCAAGACATGGAAGAGATCTTTACCCCATACTCCGCCTTTTTTCTTGTTTGGGTCTAGAGTGATGTTGAGATCCCCTACTAGAATGATGTTTTGGGGGGCATAGATTTCTGGGAAGTCTGAGAGAGAATTCCAGCAGTCCTTCTTTTCCAGGAAGTTAACAGGAACATAAAGATTGAAGAGAGCTAAAGAAATCTTAGTTGGGAGGTGTAGAAGATCTATATATATCCAGTGTTGGGTTGCAAAAGAGATTTTAAGCTAGAACATATCCTCTGACCATAAGGTTTCAAGGCCCCTTGAAGTACCTCGGGTGCTAACCGCTTTTCCTGAGTTCTTTTTTCATTTGGTTCGACATAAAGATAGAAGAGCATCTTCTTCTATATTTGTCTCTTGGAGCAGGAGAATGTTTGAGGTTTCCATTCTTAATAGATATTTTACTGCTTCAGCTTTCAGAGGATTTCCTAGACCCCTAAAATTCCAAGAGACAATTTGCATTATTTACTAGAGAGGGGTGGTGTAGACCCACCCTTTTGGGGTCTGGTCCTTGTGTTTCTGCCTAGTGACATTTCGATAGTGGACTGACTACCCTGCATCTTTATTCGCTCCGCCTCTTCTTCTCTAATCTCCTTGTGAGACTTCCTTCCCACCTTTTTGTTGGATTTCTCAAGAGGTTCATCTTTGCAAGAACCAAGACTATCTATCAGTTTTTTCTTTTTGGTCATTTCTGCATAAGAGGGCGGTGAAGTGGCGCCTACTGGAGGGCCCTGAGTTTCTCGTTGGATTGCATATAGAAAAGGGGTTTTTGCAATGGATTCTACAGTTTGTTCCTAAGATCCTGAGTTTATTTATGTGTCTGCTATCTATTCCATATTCTACTGCACCTCTCCCTCTTCAAGTTTTGGTTGGTCTTCTTGAGGGTTTAGAGCAGCAAAAGGATTTATTGAGATCATGGCATTTGTTGTGGCTCGATCTTCAACTAAAATCTTCCCAGTAGAGGGTCCTGTAGTCTCTGGATTACCTCCTTTCCTTTTGACTCTGTTGTTCTGTTTGGTTGTGCCTGTTTTTCTTGCTTGTGTCCATTGTTCGCCCTTTTCTTTTTAAGATTATTCTTGAGTTTTCTTCTTGTAGTTTTAGCAAAATGACCATAGTCGTGACAGTGTCAGCACTTGAAGGGGAGTTGTTCATAATCTAGTTCCTGGATGTGAGACCAGCCAACTATGGTAAATGTGATCGCCTCAGTCAATCCTATCTCCAAATCGACTTCAACACATATTCTCGCACACGAATATTGTTCTCTCCTTTCAGCCCTATCAATGTATTTTCCTAATTTGTTCCCAATTGTTTCCATAGATTCATAGTTCCAGCAATGAAGAGGAAGATGGGGTAATCTTACCCAGACAGGGATAGCTGAAGGAGTGTCCTAGGAAGGATCAAAGTCTAGAGTCCATTTATTCAGATAGAGCCCTTGGGGGCCCATGAAACATGGACCATTTCGGAAAATGAGATCTCGATATTCTGCTGATTCGAAAACAAAAACATAATAACCTCTACCTACCATGTGGCTTTGTATTCCTTCAAAGACAAGGAGTGTCCAGTTTCACTGGATCCATCCATCAATAGCTTTGGGAGAGGGCAATAAGCCTGTGAATTGTCCAAAGAGCCCTCGTTCTGCCAGGTTCAGTGCAGTCTGGAACAAGTGTTCTGCAGGAAGTTCTACTGAGGTGATGGCTTCAAATTTCTTAACAAATTTCTGTTGGTTTGAGTTTCTTGTCCTCTTCCCATAGGAGGCTACCAATCGTTTGAAGGAAGAAATCTTAGGAGGGAGGGGAAGGGGGGCCCCTCTAGCATCCATACTAGTTGGACTCAAGTTTTTGATGAAGAGTCTCACTGCACAAAGCTATCCCACTCTTGTTGGTTGTTCTCAACAGCGATAGGCTACTGAGAGAGCTCTATAGGAGCAATGGTGGCTGTTGAGCGTGCTCCAAAGCCAAACCCTAGAAAGCGAGCTTGGCCCAGGAAATGAGTAACACCCGTGACTAGTCAATTCCCTTGCTCAGGTTTGAGCACAAGACCTAACCGTCTTTACAAGTTCGACTTTACCAACCAAAAGGTGAACAGGCTTGGCCTAGAAAACAAGCAACACCTGCGACTAGTCAACACCTTTGCTTAGGTTTGAGCACAAGACCTGACCATCTTTACAACTCCGACTTTACCAACTAACCACCTCCACTAACCTTTTCTTTATTTTGATTTTATAGTAATCTATTTTTGTAAAAATAGTTTAGGATATTTTCTTAGTTCTATTGTTTTATAAATAATTCTCTTCACGAGGTATTAACGGTTGCACACTTGAAGAAGCATTTCTAAACATTTGATTTACTTGACTTTTCTAGATCGCTAATACAAAAAAAAGGATTCTGAATTTTGTTTTATAGAGTTTGTGTTTCCTGTAATTTTTTCCAGTATTACTCATTATGTTTTTATTCATATTGTTATGTCCTACAAAGATAACTGGGTAGGAATAATTGGGTTTCAATCTATTCCTATAGGCTTCTAAAGTGATAATTTATAGAGAGAATGAATTAACAGATTGTTTGTTTAATTAATTCCCTTTGAATCAATAAATCATCAACATCTTTTGTAAGCTTAAGCATATTCTCTTAAACCTTCTGAACATAGTTTAAAGGTTTTCATACTTATGATTATTTAATTTTCAGTTTGAAAACTGTGATAATCATATTATTTCTCTGTTTTTTCTTGCCACCATACAAGTTATATCACTGTGTGAAAATTTATAATAGCCCTTTGCTTTGATATTAAGATTATTCACAAGGTTAGGCATTATAGTGTTACATTTGTTTCATACATTGGTCCTCCAAATTAAAACAAAACCGGCAAAACAATTATCTTAGATGCTCTAGCATGATAGTTGACCATTATCATCTCAGAGATACAACATCAATCTAGCGCAGTTGTCGGCGATTCAAAATTCATTATTTTTTCCTAGGGAAACAATATTCATTCTATTCCTTTAAGGTGATTAAAGGTCTAGAAAGGTTAAAATCCTTCACCTGGCGACTCCACTAGCCCAAACTGGCACCTTTTAAGCACACTAGATCTCATTCAAAATCTAACTTAGTTAATCCTCTGTTAGATCCTGAAAAAATATGAGACTAGCCAGTTCTAAAAGGAGACATCAACCATCTTCTTCTTCCTCTTCAGCCTTGCAGTCTGAAGATTTAGTATCATTTGATACTTTTAGTAATATTCCATCTGATCTTGATTGGACACAAATACCTCCTAGGGTTTCTGAACTATTAGATAGGGGAGTTGATTTAGATTATGCTTTCCTCATTCATTCTTTTGAAACACATGAAGAACCCCCATTACCACTAGGATCACCTAAAACTGAGTCTGACTTGGGTGTTCATTTACCTAAATAGAAACCAACAGATTTCATAACCCCTACCACTTATTCATTTCCTTCCACTTCTAAATGACCTGAAGCTTCTACTTCTGAACAACCTGAAGAGACCCTCTCTGTATATTCAAATCCACTCTTTGAAACAAAGGAGGGTATTCATTCACAATTCCAAAAGTTATTTCTTAAGACTCCTTTAAAATTATTTAGGATAACCCCTCCTTTTTCACCTCCACATAGTCACACACCCCCTCAATTACCTTCTTCTACCTCTTCTTCATCTTATTCTTCTTCAGCCACACAAACACCTCACCACCACCTTATATTATGGCATTCTGACCTACTGTACATGATAGATATGTAGCTTTAGTCTTACCTGTTAACCCCAATGCATTCCCAGCGGGGTACCTGAAATACCTTCCCAGGTATAATGGAGAAATTGGTCCCTCAGCTGAGGACCATCTCCAAGCTTTTCAAGACATTGCAGACAACATGAATATCGAACAAGAAAATGTTTACATGAGATTGTTTGTATAGTCACTTGAAGGAAATGTAAGAATCTGGTTTAGCTAGTTACCTGTAAATTCCATTAGAAATTGGGAAGAGCTTACAAACATATTTAAAAATCAATGGGGGTGTAAAGAAATATCATCTTTAATTTCTGACTGAGTTTGAAGAACTTAAAAGAAACTTTGGTGAACCTGTATCAGATTTTATCAGAAGGTTCAATAAACTTTATCATAAGATGCCCCCTGATTATAAACCCCCTATAGTAGCAGCTAAGTCTAGGTTTTCTAAAGCCTTTGACGATGATTTTGCTGTAATGCTAAGACAAAGAAGTTCAATAACTCTTAAAGATATGCAAAAAAATTCTATAGAGGTGGAAGCAAATAGGGCTGCTTCAACTTCCTCGAAAGATAAAGAGGAAAAGGCCCAAATAAAACTCAAATCTATTCAAGAGGCCTCTAGTTCCTCTAGTTCTTCTAAGACTAAAATAGAAGATTCTAAAATAGATGAAATAATTTCTCTTCTTAGAAATCTATCTAATAGAATTTCCAAGATTGAGAGTCAACCTAGGACAGTTCAACAAACACTTAATAGACCCCAAAATCAAAATCAAAGTCATTATAAAAGGAATCAACAATTACAATTCTTCATAGACTTATTAATGCTCAACAGGTTCCCACTCCTTTACTGATAGATGACCAACAACCTGATGAAAATACTATGACTATTACTAAAGATATCAATAACATGGATACTTCTTCTAATCAAACAATTATTATTCCTATCTCACAGCAAAATTAGGTTCAAGAAGATCAAGAATCCTCACAGGTTTCTAAATACCATGCCTTCTCTGAATTTTTAACTGCAGAGTTAAACAAGAGATATGATCTTAGGCCTAGACCCGACCTTGGAAGACCTCCTAAGGAGACTCCAATAATTGAACCTCGTACCAAAGATGCTGAAACTCAAAAAACTGTTATTCGACCATTCAATCAGTCAACTGATACTATTGAAATGATAAAAACGCTTTGACTACATTTAATGTTGAAAAAGAGTTAGAAAGAGTTAAAATCCCAATTCCACTTTCAGAACTTTCCAAAAACCTTGGATATAAAAATCAAGTCTCCAAATGGATATAAAACACCTCGGTTGATGTTGAAAGTGATGTCATTAGTCCGCAAGATGAAAAACCAGCAGTTGTCTTTGGTCCTAGCTCATATATGACAGATGAAATAGTGCCTCCTTTCTATGTAAGTATTAAGACAAATGATTCCATGTTATATAATTGTATGCTTGATTCTCGAGCATCACATAACCTCATGCCAAAAACTAGCATGGACCATTTGAAACTTGACATAACAAGATCCTATCATGACTTGTACACCTTTGATTCTGAAAGGGTTCCCTACTTAGGATTGATTAAGAATTTAGTAGTTACCCTTGCCCAAATTCCAATGAAAAGTGTAGTGCTTGATATAGTTGTCACATATATTCCTCCCAAATTTGGAATGCTCCTTTCTAGGTCTTGTTGTGCCAAATTAGGGGGGACTCTTCAGATGGATATGTATTATGCCACTATTCTAGTTTATGGGGGAGAACAACTAACGTTATATAGAGAGGTAAGATTTGTGCACATTGTTTGCAAAACAGACCATCCAAGGAACCATCCCATTTACGCAGTTGATCAGGATTTTGGTTGCTTTCAACTCTCTTTAAACCAAATACATGAAACTCAAGTTAAAATAGAAGATGTAATTGAAAGTCTTATACCAAATCAAGCTAATGTATGGAAACTATTTTTTGATGGTTCTTGTACAAAAGATGGAGCAAGAGCTGGGGTAGTTTTAATTTCACCATAAAAAGAAAATATCACCCAACCATGAAAACTCGACTTCGAAGCTACAAATAATTTGGTCGAATATGAAGCTTTCCTTTTGGGATTGCAATTAGCCAAAAGCTTAAAGGTTCAAAACTTAAGTGTTTTTACTGATTCGGAACTTATTGTCAAACATGTGAGAAATATTTGCCAGACTAACCATCCTAGACTTAGGTCTTATCGAAATGAAGTTTGGGATTCAATCAAAAACTTCTTTAATGCTTTTAATTGGACTTATATTCCAAGAAATAGAAAAGGATAACTATCCTTTGCGCAAAATGGATCCGTTACTTCAAATGGTTTTAGAAGAACAAAGACTTTCTATGCTTAATGGCTTTTCAGGCTATAATCAGGTAAATGTTGATTCAACAGACAAAGAGAAGACATCCTTTACTACACCTTGGGGTACATTCACGTATGCTAGAATGCCATTTGGCTTATCCAGTGTTGGAGCAACATTTCAGAGAGTTATGGACGTTGCTTTTTAGGTTCATATAAATATATTTGTGGTCGTTTATCTTGATGACATAACTGTTTTTTCTAAATCTTATCAGAACATCTAAAGCACTTGATGAAGGTTTTTGACAGGTGTAGAAAATTCAGAATATTATTGAATCCTAAAAAGTCTCTGTTTGTTATCAAAGAAGGAAAACAGTTGGGCCATATAATTTCAAAAAAAGGAGTGGTGATTGATCCCAAGTGTGTGTCTACCATTAAAACATTGACCTTACCTATAAACAAGAAGGAGATTCAAGCTTTTCTAGACAAGATTAATTTTTTAAGGAGATTCATTCCAAATTAAGCTGAGATTGTAAAAGATATAACTGACATGCTATGAAAATATCATGAAGTTAAATGGACTCTCTCTTCTAGGCATGCATTTGATTAGATCAAGAAAGCTATCTCTGAAGCTCACACCTTGGCCAACCCCGATTACCCTAAACCATTCAATATCTTTTCCTTTGCCTCAGAAACAACCCTTGTTGTTGTTCTACTACAAAAGAATGAATATTCCCATGACCAACCCATAGCCTTTTTCAGTAAGGTTATGAGAGATGATGAGCTTAAGTATGACATAATTGAGAAGCAAGCTTATGCCCTTATTCAAGCCCTAAAATCATTCAGGATGTATGTCCTACATTCTCCTATTACTGCTTATGTTCCTAACAGTGCTGTGAAAATCGTTTTAGCTCAACCAGACACTGACGGAAAGAGAGGTAGATGGATCACTCAAATACTGGAGTTTGATCTAACTATCAAAACTACAAAGCTAGTAAAAGGCCAAAGATTAGCTAAGCTTCTAGCTGAATCCAACTGTAAAGTGCTCAGAATCAATTTTATTTTAGAGATACAAGGGAAGAATCCACAAGAACCTTCTCAAACTTCAGATAAGAATAATACACAAGAACCTTCTATCCTTGGAGAAGGGGAGAATCCACAAGAACATTCCCTTCATCCTGAAGAAAAAAATCCACAAGAACCTTTACCTTCAAATTAGATCAACCCTTTATACATTGATGAAAAATTTATGTTGTCAGATTGGTACCAAGACATTGTAAATTTCTTGATCCATTTTGAATGTCCAGCATCATTCTCCAAAATCTAGTTTAAAACTCGCAAACTCAAAGCAGTCAAGTATTGTATCATAAATGCAAATCTATATTGGAAAGACCCACTAAATATTTTGTTATTATGCTTAACAGAATCAGAAATTGAAGGAATCATTGACCAGCTTCATATAGGATTTTGTGGAGGACATTATGCTTGGAGAGAAACATCATATGAGATATTAAGGGGAGGATTTTGTTGGCCAACATTGTTCTTACAAGTAGGAGCAAAGGTCAGAGGTTGTGTTCATTGTCAAATGTTTGTTGGTAAGCAAAAATTAACAGCTCTTCTACTGGTTTTATCAATAGTCTCATAACCTTTTCTCCAATGGGGATTAGATTTTGTTGGAGAGATTCATCCCACTTCAAGTAATCAACATAGATGGATCCTCTCTACAAAAGACTACTTCACTAAATGAGTGGAAGCAATTCTAGTGAAAAATTCTACTCATTCAATAGTAATCAAATTTATTGAAGAGAACATCTCATCTAGATTTGGTTGCCCAACTCAAATTGTCACTGATAATGCAATATCTATTTCTAGTGTTAAAATGATTGAGTTTTGCCATAAATATCAGATTCTATTACATCATTCAAGTCCATATTACCCACAAGGTAACGACCTTGCAGAATCCTCAAATAAAAGTTTGGTAAAGGTAATAAAAAAGACTCTAGCAGATCATAAAAAGAGCTGGGACACTAAATTAATACATGCAGTATGGACAAACAGAATTACTCCAAAGAGATCTATTGGAAAATCTCCTTTCCAGTTAGTTTATGGGAATGACATAATCTTCCCTACCAATTTGGCCTTCCCTGTTTTAAAATTCCTGCAGGATTCAACAAATGAACCTAATGATTTTTCAAGGAGAATAAATCAGATTATTGAACTAAATGCCAATAGAGATGAAGTTCAATACTAATTTAAAAAGTATCATAATAAGATGAAGAGCATGTTTGATAGAAGAGCCATGGAAAGGGACTTCAAGGAAGGTGATCTAGTTCTAAGATGGGATTCCAAAAGAGAAGAAAAGGGAAAACATGGCAATATTTACAACATGTGGTTTGGACCTTTAGTAATTGTTGAAGTGAAGGGAAACAACACTTTTTTGCTACAAAATATTGAGGGGCTATATTCCGCTTATCCTGTAACTGGAAGGTTTCTTAAACATTACATTTAGTATTGATAATTTGAAGTAGATTTCATTGTTACCATTGCAAAAACACTCGTTTCTTTTACTTTTCAAGTTGTCAGTATGATCTTTTACAACAAAAGACTCCATAGCCCGAGGATAAGGCACATGGATCTGCATGTTCTTTGGATTCTACAAGAGAAAGAAGTCGCCAAATGGAGCCGATGTTGTAGGATTTTCTAGTTTTGGTAAGTTAAAATAAATTAGTCCAAAAAATGAAAATATTTAAAAATAAAATAAAATGTTAAGCTAAGATATGGACAAAAAGAATACTGAGTAAAAATGCTACGAAATATTTTGATAAATATATCCATATCAAGGAAAATGTTAGAATAGATGCCCTAAAAAATGAAGGCAAAAATAAAATGTTAGGTTAGAGAGAAAAGCAAAAAGCAATAAACTCTAAAAGTGTTGCAAATGTAAATGCCACTACTTTTACTCTAATTCACTTTTGAAAATAATAGCTGTGCACAGTTTGTTTAGATGCCACACTAGTTTATTTAATCCAATTATACAATTTAATCATAATTGGAGTTATTTTAAATTGATTGTCATAGGTAGAAAATAAAATTGGCTCAACAGTTTAATCTGAGCCAATCCAGAGAAAAAGGTATATAGGTATATTATTCATGAAAATAAATATTGGGTTGCTAGCTTAAATGCACTCTGAAAAATAAGTGAAAATGTTAGGAGTAAAAAGGGTAGGTAGACATGTGAAATCAACTTGAAATAGCGAGTGATTAATTACTAAGTTGTAACATTGGAAAAACATTCATTTGATGATGGGTTTTAAATAACCAAAAGTTTTATAAGACAATGTGATTCCATAAATATTGTCATCCATCCATTTAATTTCTAGGACCCACAACTATCACCTCCACCTTCAAAAATCGTGACCCCACTGTTTAGTCAATTTACTGTGTCCCAAATCGCTACATTAATTATCAATTCGGGAGTCGTAAACTGATGAAGTGTGGCGCACTGTATGTGCAAGACAACCTCTTTCTTACTTTATTGTTTTCATTTTTTATCTTGTTTTTGAGGGTTTTGTTCTTGTTGGTCTCCTAAAGTGTCTAATGCAAATGGAAATCTTATTCTAAGGTCTTAATAATACTTTTAAAGGTCAAGTATGGATGTAGAATTTAAGACAAGGTTTATGCCTCTTATGGTAATTTCCAAACTTAGCACTTCAAAGATCTCAAAACATGCTATTTATAAAATCAAAACTTTGAGAAAAAGTGTAAACATGTAGCTACTTAAATCAAGAAAAATATAAAGTACTGAACATGAGGTTATTTTCTCTGTTGTCCATCTAATTACAGAAATAAAATCTAAAGTACTGCACTCGAAACTAAAAATAAAGAAGCTGGAAACTAGTCACTGATTTCAACCATAATTCCGATATTTCATCAATTAACTTCTAAAATGGGGTTAATCTAAAGACAATAGAAATAATGTCATATGGAATGAAAGTGTTAGCACCTAAATCTGTCGTAGGCTGAAGGAAGGCAAAATTCAGGGTAACCACAAACCACGCTCAGTCTGGTAGCTAGCCCTACCAAAACACGAGAGGGCTCTCTCCGAGTCACGCTCAGTGAATAAGTAAATGAAATGGTCTGAGATGACTTACAGCGAAATACTGATTTTAGGCTAGTAAATAAATATGGAGACAAGAAGAAATTTTGTATAAATGAATGCATTTCTTTTGATTTGCTCATATTCAGCCAGAATTTGAAGAGGATTCTTTTTCACTTCCCATCAGTTTAAAAATTGTCTTTGTAGGTCGGCCAAGGTAGCGATACGTGCAGCCAGAAAACCTCTAAACCATTTCCTCACTTCACCTGCAAATGTCTGTAAAAAGAGTCTCATTGCCACATTCTCTACATCGATATCATGAAGTTCATAGAAATTTGCCATTCTGTCCACATGTTGCTGAGCGGTAATGTTGTTAGGAGTGCCATCAAAAAACAGGATTTTGCTTTGATAATGTGCGGGCATATCATCTAAAACTTGAGGCAAAACAAGAGGTGAAAAACGGGCAGCCATCACTCCTGGTGGATTTGGCCTTGGAGGTGTTGGAGGAGTGTGCACAGTTTGTGGGGGGCTAGCAATGGGAGTTTGAAGTTGTGCTACGATGTAATTATCAATTGACTGGTTAGCCCTTTCCGTCTCCAAGTCTACAAGAAATTGTGGATGGTGGATAGTAGAGCCAACCACCCTTTCGGATTTGGTCTCGAACAATGATAGTTCAAATTGCTCATCAAAATCTAGCTCCTCAAGATATTAAAAAATGTTAGGGCACGAATTGGATTTGAACACGGGAGATATAGAGCTCTCTTGACAACGAATTCTTGGGATCAAATTGGGATTTTCGTAGATGTGCGGAGGATCTGGATCTAGATTAGCTCTGGTATATCTTCTAGATGCCAACGTGCTATTGAGAAAAATCAAAGGACACAACCAACTCACTCAGCCTATCAAATCCTAAATTTATCATTCGGAAGCCTAGAGTTATGAAGAGGTATGGGGATTAATTTGTTCCTTAGTATGGTCGCCACTATGTTAGCACCTAAATCTACCTTAGGCTGAAGGAAGGAAAAATTCAGGGTAACCAAAAACCACGCTCAGTTTGGTAGCTACCCCTACCAGAACAGGAGAGGGCTATCTATGATTCATGCTCAGTGAATAAGTAAACGAAATGGTCTCAGATGACTTATAGTGAAATATTGATTTTAGGCTAGTAAATAAATATGGAAAAAAGAAGAAATTTTTTATAAATGACTGCGTTTCTGGGATGTATGGGACAAACGAACAACAATGAGTAGAGAATTTAACACAAAGGAACATATTACTTCGTGAGGCAAGACAAGCGGAAAGTCTAGCAGTTAAATTTGAAGTAATGCAGAATGAAAAGATTGTTTAGGAGGGTGAAAGGGCATAAACACATGAATCCTTTTCAACATAAAGAAGAACACATACGTGAAACTTTCCCACAGGCAGAGAAATAAATATGAACTATACCTTATCTTACTTAGAAAATTTCACTGGAAATGAAGATGAAATGAACTGTGACACATAATGAAATACATATGAAACATAAAGAGACACATTTTCTACACTCACAACCACATGAATCTCATGAAACAAAGCGCTGCCTTTCATTAATCCTCTGTCAAAATATACAATGAAGAACTGAGTTCTCTCCCACAGTCTCCCAGAAATAATAATCAGCCAACCCTCTGCAAATGTTTGCATACAATAAATAGACTATGCCATGAGGAAATAGAACGACCAAGAGTTGGGGAGTTTCTCAAATCATTACAAAATGGAGATGGAAAGCCAACCATTAGCTACAGGTGCAGTGTTACAAAAATGACAAATGGCTTGGGTGACCGTTTGCCTTCCTTTGCCACTTGGATAGATGCCAAACTTCTTTAAAATTTTCCTTAGTTGCTGAAAAAGGTGAAGTGTAGATGAGAGGGCCCACTTGGAGAAAGTCGCGAATCAAAATTTCGCGAAACGGAGGTGAATTTGGCCTTTTTCTCTATATGCGTCACACCACTTTGGAGGCTTTTTTGAGGTACCTATAGGAGTCCAAAATGTGCTCAAGTGTACTTGTTGGAAACCCTGGCCTGTCTACTTTCCAACCCAAGTGGAATTTATGAATTTGGTGCTCATTTTCCCCTCCAAAACTTCATTATCCCAAGATTGCTTCCTGTGTGTCAAAATAGGGGCAGAGATGTCATTTTTTGAGTGTTTTTGACCTCTTGGAGACTCAAATCATGGCCAAATTTCTTTTCCATGCACCAGTAGTAGTGATGTTGCATGCTGAATCCAAAAATACAAACCATTTGCAATTTGGAGCTCCCAATCCTAAGCGCCGCGCCAGTGGCGCGACGCACAGGAAGAAAAAACCTGTGTTGTGACCAAAAATTTGCCATGTGACCAAAATTGTCCCAAATTTCTTGAAATTTGGGCTGGAGGTTCTCTAAGAGGTACTATGCTAGGCCATAGAGGCTTTAGCCAAGATTCAAAGCCAATCTTTCTCTTTTTTCCTCTTTTGCCTCTTTGTCGCTTTGCTCAATTTTACCTTCAAGCCCCTTATACGAGCCTTTGAACTCATATTCAGTGCCCTGTAATGATAAACCGTCTGCCTCAGTATGGTTTTGTCCCTGTTGGCCTTCTCCAGTAGTCTCTCAATGTGGATGTTGATGCGCTCGAGCCAAGACTCACAGTCATTGTTAATCTCTTGCTCCAAGGGAGTAAGCTTGATCCTCCTATGCTGGGCAGCTTGGCGATTCTCACGGATGCTTTGCAGCTCCATGATCTCATGCTGGTCCTCAAGCTATTTGTTCCTCTACTCCAAATACCTGATAATCCATTTGGCCCTCTCCAAATTGAGTGACAAGTCTTGGATCTCCGTTTTCTGCTCCTAGATGGTCAGCCTAAGTTTGGCACTCTCCACATCTGCATCATCATCCTGAATGAGGATGAAGTCAGCCTCCTATTCACCTGATGGCCCCTCGTCATGCATGGGCCTCTTTCCCTTGTCCTGTACCTGTGTTGTCGATGCCAAAAGTGAGGCCCCTTCCACCCCTGGTGGAGATAACACTCGCTTTGCTGCTGCAAACAAGTGCCTACTGCCTTTCTGATATGTGAGGAATACTGGCATAGTAGTGGTCTCATGGCGCTCATACTAATAAGAAGGACCACCTATCTCATGCTCCACCTCTGATAATACCTGTGAAGTGCTGAAGAGGTCACCCGAGATGAACTCCTCCCAAGCAATTCCTTGCAATCCCAACTGATGATCCACCAAAATCCAGATAAGAGCAAAGTGATAAACACTGTTAAGTTGCTGCTGAGGGGTCTTGTCTTGCATGAAGGTGTTCATACTCTCTATGTTCCTGGAAATGAAAAATGGGAGGTTCATCATCCATACCCTGGTAAAGTGCATGAGCAACCTGATGTGGTAGGCATATAGACGAGAGAACCTCCCCTCATAGCTGAAGTACTTCATGATCAATTTCATGAGCGGAGCATATTCATCTTTCAAATATCTGAATGGAAAGACGCTTGTGAGCTACCTCAAGAAACTGGACTTAATGTAAGGCTCATAATGTTGCCTATCCACCTTTTGTTTCTTGTGCCACTGTTCTCCAACATTTAGTATGCCGGTTGCTAATGAGATAGTTTCGGGTGTCAATGTGAAGGTGACCCCTGCCAAGATAGAGTGACCTCCATGTAGGTGAAGCACAAAAAGATGGGAAAATTCATGATGAACTCTAACATTAGCCACCCTTTGACAAAATTCAAAACATGATAGATGCTGGAAGAATGACATAGCAAGAGGGCAAGCCTGCAGTTCTGTGAGGGTGGTTGGCTCATCCCTAACATGTTTGCTACTCTTGTGATGTCTCCTGGGAGCCTGTTCTTCCGAGGACAAATCACTTTGTGTCTCCATCTCATACTCTGATGAATGCTCAAATGCCATGACTGTTGTGTGTACTGTACTTGGGTTTCCTTTTGATGCTGGTATGAAACTAGGTGTTGTTGTGATATCTGCCACCAAGGGGAACAATGAAAAAAAAGGGAGTATTAGGAGGGGAATAATATGATGGGAATAGGGGTTATGGGGAGAAGTTTTTTTTATGGATATTTAGGGGGTTTTGGGATTTGATAAGGTAGGATTTTGGCGTTTTGATAAGGTAGGGTTTTGGGGTGTTATGTTGACAAATAAGAGGAGGGGATAGGGAATGGGGTTTGGTAATATTTTAGGGTAGGGGTAATAGGGAAAAATGAGATAGGGGGGAAGGGAAAAATGGAGAGGAGGGAAAAGATGAGAGGTGAAAGACGAACCTTGGCATCAACACCACAATTATGCAACCCTAGCAACAATGGATTTGGTGTTTTCTAGTGGTTGGTTTTATGAATTTTAGTTTCCACTATAACTAGCCATGAACCACCATAACCTCCACAAAAATACATGAGCCATCAAGATTTAGAGCCTACCTGTCGATTTGAGGGGTTTCAAAGGCAACTTGAGGCAATTTGGCAAGATTTTGGGCCTTTGTGGGTGTGCGCCGCGTGACAAACCTAGTGCGTTGTGCTCTGTGTGTGCACCGCGCTTGTATAAACTTTGCACTATGGGGTGGCTCTGTGTGCACTGCGCCCCTCTATGTGTGCACCGCGCTCTGGAAAATGCCTCTAATCTCACTCCAAACACGCACTTTGCTCTTCCAATGAATTTGCAACATTTATCTATGACCTTGATTTGCAAAATGACTTGGATTTTTGTGGAAACTTGTATATAAAGACTTTGAAGTCATGGGTTTAATTTTTTCTTCTTCAAAAACTCACTTTGCTAATGTTTCATTTTGGCTCTTTTTACTGACTTAATGCAACACTGAATTTCACTTTTTCCTTCGAATTTTTAGCTAGAATGATGAAATTTTTAGCACTTTTTGCAGGGGTTGCATGACAAGGCATTTGGCCACGGAAACCATGGCTACACCTGAAGAAATCAACTGGAGACTTTTTTTGTAAATTTTCACAAATGACACACTGTTTGACTTTTCTTCAAAACAGAGTTTTGAAGAACAGCCGTAATCCATCAACCTGACGATGAAACTCTTTGAATCGTAACTTTGTAAGAGCCTCACTCTGGCCTGCATGGATTTATTGGACATGGTTGAAGACCAAATTGATTAATCCCTAGACCTAATGATCGAAAATGACTTTTGACCATTAAAGGACCAGACCTTGACTGTCATGGACTTTAGTGATCATTGACAAAACACCTAAGCCAGCAGGAGCCAGGCATGAGGGGAAATGATGAGCATGAACTTTTCCGTCAGATTATGGCATGCCCCTGGCGGAACGCAGTTGAGTGAATGGAGCGAGACTCTTAAAATGAAATGTAGAAAGAGTTTTTATTTCTGACGGGGGACTGACAAGACCGACTATAACAGAAAGAATGACATTTAAACTATCTACTTGCAGATTAATGAAAGCAAAATCAATTACTTCACCTACAATCTGATAGCTCGCCAATTAAATTCTAAAAGGGGGTTAAGCTAAAGGCACGAGAGATGATGTCATGTAGCATAAAGAACTGATATCTAAACTAGCTACTTGCAAATTAATGAAAGAAAAATCAAATTACTTCACCTACAATCCGATAGCTTTCCAATTAACTTTGAAAAGGGGGTTAAGCTAAAGGCACCAGAGATAACATCATGTAGCATGAAGAACTGATATCTAAACTAGCTACTTGCAAATTAATGAAAGAAAAATCAAATTACTTCACCTACAATCTGATAGCTCGCCAATTACTTCTAAGATGGGGTTAAGCTAAAGGCACCAGAGATAACATCATGTAACATGAAGAAATTGATATCTAAACTAGCTAAAAGCAGTAAACAAATCTCAAGTATCACAACTAGAATTTAAAGCTAAAGCACAACAGAGGAAGCAAGTCTCATATCACTACTTAATGCAAAAACTATATTAAAAATCTCGAGCATAACCTACCCTGAAATGCACTGATCAGTGTTAGTGAAAAATATAACAATGCTGCAACAATGTTGCAAAAGCATGTACATAAATAACATGAATAATACCATAAACAAATCAAGAGAAATATACAATGGAAATAAAAGAAAACATGCATGAAAAACTATACCAAAACGAAAAGGAAAACCTTAGCTAGCAGGGGCACTCTGCACAGCCTTGGCTTAATATGCTGTCACCTCAAAATCACGCTTTAAACACTCATAAGAAAACAGAGTTTTTGTATTGCAAAACGGAGAATATGTCTTCTTGTTGCAATAGCAAAGCTAGCACTAAAACAACAACATCAAGACTAATTACCTACGTTGCAAACGCTTATACTTATAGGAGAAAGGGATAACTATCTTTTGGAGAAAAATATTCAGTAGAGGACACGTGAACAGGACAAAACTCGACAGTTTAACCTCTTGGTTGCCACAAACATTAAATCTATGAAAGGTGGGTGTTAGATAGCGTCATGGAGACGGCTTGTATATGGAAAAAGTGGATCCATGAACCTAGGAATGGTTTCGGACTTTTTCACGTGCTGGAAAAGAGTCTGATTAACGTAGGAGTCTTCTGTTGACCATCCTTTGACAGATGCCTTTCTTCATGAATTCGGCTAAATATATAGGACCTTGTCCATGTATGGATGATTTTTGAACTGCCCATGTGCCTCGTTTCTCCTGCCAACACCTGTAACCTACATAACAAGAAAAATAGCTGTGAAATTGCGAGTTAGCTACGGAAAGTGGCTACATTCCATAGCTAATGAACAAAATCTAAATCGAATAGCACACACAAGAATATCATTTGAAAACCACTTAAATGCACTCCTAAAATCAATATGTAACAATATTTGATAGCTTATGAGGCACTGATGTGGGAAAATGGAAGAGAAAAGGTTTAGAAAAGTATGTCGAAGAGATTTAGTTGTATGGCTCAACATACCCCCACTGTGAAGATATTGCATGTCCTCATGCAAACAAAAATGTGACTATCCTTCCTTCAATTCATCTACTCTGATCTGCTAATACATCTAACCTTTTCTTCTTCTTCCTTGGTGTCACTATTATCCTGGGCTTCCTCATAAGGCACCCGTACTTGAGATTGATAAGGGCTCTACTCAACTCGCTGTTCTTCTTCTTAAATTTCCTATTTTTCTTGTGCCACAATCCTAAATGTAGCATGGTGTTGTCATGGATGATTTTATCTAATTTGTTTTGCTATTTCAATGTCTCATTTTCCCTTTTGATATGTCTATCTAGGACTTCTAGTTCAAAAACCTCTTGTTTTAATGATTGGATCAAAATTTCCTGAGTTGTACTATGCTGATTAGATGAAGTGCCCTATTCTGTTGTAGTATTTTCCAATGATTCAATAAAATCATACATCTATTGCTGTGTTTCATCAATTTTCGGGGTGGTCTTCCTTGGACTGATTTCAAAATGTAGTTGAGGAGAACGAGAATGTTGTGGACTATAATCAAGAGGAGTGATTTCTGGTGATTGTTCTGGTGTTTCCTATCCTAGGTCGATGAATTGGGCTCCTTTGATTTGCAATTTCTTCAATTTTCCTTGAAGTGTTGAGCTCCTTATTAAACTATGTGAGCTAGTATCTCCCTTTTGTATACATTGTTTCTCATTTCCTTTTTATTCTTCCTTAGTTGACTGTTCTTTAAGGTGAATTAGCCTCTCAAAAGTACCTGTTCTTCTTCTGAAGAAGGTTCTAGGGTCTGATAAATATCCTCAAAATTTCTCTTCCCTTTCTGTTTTACTTGTTTTCTAATCTCAGTTAAAGTTTCAGACAACATTTCTTCTTTACTGGTTTCCTTTGTTATGCTATTAGGAGTATCTTCAATGTTTACATTTGTTATTCTTCTCCTACTTTTTCTTGTTGAGATACCCTCAGGTATTTCAGGTGGGTCCTGAAATAAATTCCTAATTAGGAATTGTTCCCATGTATCCCCTTTCTCTTTCAATTGATTTTCAACTAGAATTTTAACAAGGCCGTGATGATAGAGATGAGGCTCTACATCATCCAGATTCTTTTGAACAGTGGTAGACATCTCTTTCAAGCTACTCAACAAGAAATAATGGAGATTGATGGTTTGACTCTCCAGAAAATTCATTAATAACCTTATGTGGTACAAGTACATAGACCCATACCTTCCTCCACACGTAATGAATTTTTGAATTATTAACAATAGACTAGTCCATTTTTCTTTTAGGGCTGAAACATGAATGCCTCATTTAAAAATGGATATATCCATACCTGGGTTATGCAAAATGATCCTCTAGGCCTTTTCATCGAAGTCCTTATTTTTGAACCATCGTTCTCCTTCCTGTGGTAGTTCTGTTGACGCTGCAATGGATGCCTATGTTACTAGGAATTTGATATCCCCAATCTTGACTTCCATACCATCGAAGGACATTGCAAATGTCTTTTTGACTTCTTTATTATAACCCCTGAATTTCTGAATAAAATGCAACCACCTTGCGTTTCTTAATGTGCTTTTTAGTTGTGGATAACCCTCCATAAATTTGGCTCCATCCAGCTCTATTCTTACCAGAAGACCCATTCCTCCTCCTTGCTTCGAAAATACCTTTGTTAGTGATGGTTTCATGGTGGTGGAACAATGATATGAGCGGAGAATGGAAAAAGGGCTTGTGGAGAAACCAGTGGTGAAAGAATACGAAGCATGCAATGAGAACAGGTTCACATAGTAGAGGCCTATGTAACAAACCCTGAACTAGCAAACATAAACTCGGTGTGGAAGTATGGAGACAGAGTGAGACTAGTGAT
The DNA here is from genome assembly GCA_000404065.3 of Pinus taeda. Classification (NCBI taxonomy): domain Eukaryota; kingdom Viridiplantae; phylum Streptophyta; class Pinopsida; order Pinales; family Pinaceae; genus Pinus; species Pinus taeda. Next base: position 39,774 of record APFE031723799.1, read on the forward strand.
TTCATAAAATGGCTACGGAATGGAGCATTGGAGGAGGAGATCTGTGGTCAATTGGCTTACATCTTCATGATTAGTCGGTTCAATAGGTGTAATACAGACGTACAACTGAGTACGTGTTAAATTCGGAAGAGGATTATAAGACTGTTGGAAGTTGATGTGGAGGTCATAGTGGAGTTATGTAGAGGTCATTGAGGAGTTAAGGCGGCTATCAAATCAATCATTACACATTATGGAGTTTCTGATTTTATGAACTATACAGATTGTGTGTTTAAAGTGCTATTTGAAAATGATTTTGCACATACCTTAGAATCTTACCACTTCTGTTCACTAACTTTTGATTGGCTACTCTTGTAGGTGCTTTTAGGTGCTTACATGTTCAAAATACTTTCCTCTTCCATACCTGCAATTGACTTTCACCATTATTTGGCTAATCACTTGACTGTCGTTGCAGATTAACGAAGGGTTAGCTGCGGAATCAACAATTAGTTGCGGAATCAGTATTCAGTTGCGGAATCAGGGTTCGATTGTGGAAACTGACATAGTGAATTAACACATGACTTGGCGAAGTGAATGGAGATGGATGGAAATGAATAATGACTGAATGAATGATATATGCAAAGGTGAACATGAAGATAAACTGAAAGAAATTTTATTGGTGGAATGTGGTGGCGTGGTGGAATGAAATGGAATGAAATGAAATGACATGAAATGAAACAACTATCAATGAAATGAGAGAGATTTTTTTTGGAAGATAAAGGGCATCAGAAGCTTCGGATTTTTGCCTTGTATTTTCTGTATAATACTGCCAATCAGTGATTGGTTTTTAGGCTTATATTAGATGATGATGAAAAGAACAAAAACTAGGCTGGTGGAGAAGAAGGATTCTTCTTCACCAACCTCATTGTAGAATTATCTTGAAAGATTTTGATAAACTCCTCCTTTGAGAGTGGCTTATGATATATCTTCAATCTGTGACCATTCACAATGAGAGGAGTTTGATACTCATCAATTGTTTTGATTCTTACTGCTCCATTGTTAAAAACTTTTTCAATCTCATATGGCCCAAGCCAACGAGTTTGAAATTTACCTTGAAAATATTTGAACTTGGAATCAAATAGAAATTCCCAATCTCCTTCTTGAAACCTTTTGTCCTTGATTTATTTTTCATGCCACTTAGCTCTTTAATGTTGAACTAGATCAGTTCTTAAAATTGCTTCTTGTCTAATCTCATCTAGTTCATTCAATTGTTCCATTCTCTGCTTTTGGGCTTATGATAGATCCATTCCCAATTGAACTGCCATATTGAAGGTCTTAACTTGGAACTCAATGGGGAGTAGAAATTCCTTCCCATAAACAAGTACATAGGGAAAATTTCTTGTTGTGTTCCTCCATGTGGTTCTGTAGGCCCATAAGGCTTCAAGAAGCCTTTCTGCCCAATCTCTTATGTGTAGATGAATAGTCTTGGTAATGATCCCTTCAATTACTTTGTTTGTGGACTCCTCTTGACCATTTGCTTGCGGATGGTAAGGAGTGGATTTTCTATGCTTGACCTGTTACTCTTCCATCAACTTCTCCATCGGTTTGGATGTGAGTTGACCTCCCTAATCTATCACAATTTCTCTTCAAACACCAAAGCGAGTAAAAATATCCTCATAAAGAAAACTAACAACTGAATTTTTAGTAGTAGAAAATAATGCTTTGGCTTCTACCCATTTAGTGACATAATCAGTACATACCAATATATACTTTTTTTGTTTAGATGGAGGATTAATAGGTCCAATAAAGTATAAAGTCCATTTTTTAAATGGTTCGATGAGTACCTAAGGTTGTAATGACATCTCATTTGAGGGGGTAGGTTTCCCTAACCTTTGGCAGTTGTCACACCTTTTGACATATTTTTTTGCATCTTTGAAGAGGGATGACCAATAATATCCTAAAGAAATAATTTTATAGGTTATCCTCTTGTCAGCAAAGTGTCTACCACATGGTTCATCTGGCATGCTTTGAGAATATCAGGCATTTCATCTTCCCTGAAACATCTTTTGATCACAAAGTCTAGTCCTATTTTAAA
>APFE031723804.1:0-104536 GCA_000404065.3 Pinus taeda
TTTTTTAGTCTCATAAGAGCGATGATTCTCAAATTATGGTTTAAGAGTTATTTCCTTCAAGCGAAGGTCAAGGAATTTTCCAATCAATTTCTTAGGGAGGATCTAAGCTACATATATGAATGAGTACACTGCATAATGGTCATGTTTTGGGCACTCCAGGGTTTGTCACAGGGAAGTGCAAGAGGTGTGACAAAAAACTGTGTAACAATAACGTTAATGGTTCAACAAATGTAACATCTTGAGCAATAGTTCTTGATCAGTTACACTATGCCTATTTACGATTAGGTTCATAATGACCCCAGTGATCTGGGGCTCTCTCCATGTAGTATGTTGTACTCCTAAATCCCTTTTGATATCAATTGTTGTCTGCACGTTTATGATAAAGTCATAGTGGCCTGGTCACTTGGGGTACTCTCAACCAAGTCACTACACCAAAGGATCCAATAAGGGTGTTGGGTTTAATGGTATATTCTCACAATTCTATTAGGCACATGTCCTTAGGGAAGGGTAGGTCTATCTTACCTATATCGTCGTTGAAAGTTGGATTATTCTTACATTAGTTTTTTATTAGTTGATGGAAATCTTTCTTAGAGGAATTATTGGAATAGAGTTTAAGTTAGATTCCAGATGACAAGAAGAGAATTCCTACATTACTTATTTGTCATTTCATAGTTTCATTCACATTCAGGAAGAGCCAGATTCATTCTATCACTTTTGTTTTCCCTTTCCCCACTTATATAATGACGTTGCAACTTTGGATTTACTTTTTCCATTCTACTTTTTCTCTCTAAGATTGAACCTAAAGTCTCCAGTACTTAGCAGAGCCTTTTTCTGTTTTGTCATAAGATGCATGTGTGTGTAAACCTATGTAGTTGATGAGATCAGTTTGGAGTGGATTGAAAGAGTGAAATTTTACTGTGGTGGTGATGAATATTTTTTTTCAATTGATTATAACATGCCTATATAATATAATGTAGAAAAAATGAAAACAAAGTGAAAATTTCAAAAGGTGTATTGAGCTGCTCTCTTTTGGCTATTCATCTCCAGTTGTGTTGAATGTTAGAAATGGGTTTCAACTGCAAAACATTTTTCTTTCATGAGACTCCAGAAATTAATCTCCAAATGAATTGAAAATGTCCTCGTGAACTCTGGGGTGTTTTACCATTAGTCTTACATGGGATGTTTGTATTCAAGTCATTTGAGTTTTTATTTTTTACAGTTATTATATGATGTCCAACTGTGTGGGGACTTCTATAAGGGTAAATTGGACTTGGGTATTATGGATAATTGAGTTCTCAATTATTTTTTGTGATTTTCCTTTCACTATAAGGTCTTTAACATTCATTATTATTTGATACATTGAGCATTTGCTTCTGGTAGATTTGATGGGTGTTGGCACCAAGTTTTCTAATCTATTTCATTTATTGAGATATATGTGTTTGATAGGCTGAGCAATGTCTGCCTATGATCCAAGAGGTATTTTAAGGTGAATAGTATATGATTTTTTTCAAATTTGGCTTGACAAAGTAAGTGATTCTCGTTGAATACATGTGAAGGGAAGATGATATTTAATTTCCAATTGATTTTTTTTTATTGAAAGAAAATATAAATGTCTATTGAAAAGTTTGAAAATAAAAAAAATCATAGGAAAGTGATGATTGCACTGCAAATGCCATATCCTTTCCATATATAGTTTGCAAAGAGAAAAAGCAAACAACTTGCTTGCTATTTTTCACTCACCTTTATAAGAAATTTATCTATAAACTTTTTTGAAAGTTGAAATAGCTAGAGACAAAAAGGAAAAAAAAATGTGAATCACCATAGTTACATATTAAAAGATATAAATATATTTTGTTCTTTGAGAACACATGTTTCAAAGTTGCATCGTATCACCCACATGACTCTCTAGAAGTATCCATGTCGAAAGGAAAATAAATAGCACAGTGATATAGATCAAAAGAGAGGTTAGTCCTGGATAAAGATTTCCAATTTATTGTGTTGAGAAACTTATATTTTCTATCCCATCATGGTCCATTTGAAGCAGTTGAGTAAACTTTAAAGTATTAATATATTTTCAATATCAGTATATATATATATATATAAAATTCAGTTCATATTGTTTTCAAAGATATGGGTTGACATTGAAGGGTGCATTTTCTGGAAGCAGAGTTTACGTGACTGTTTCAAATATTATTGACCATGTTGAAACTTTTTCACTGGCAGTTTGCATTAGGTTTTTTCATTGGTTGAATTTAAAATTCATCTAGACATAACATGACCGTGGGGAAGGAAACTAGTGATTTCTGTCTACACAAATCATTATCAACCTACAACGTTCTTGTTTGCAAGAATGACCTGCTAACCATAAAAATGTAAAGCCAAGATGGGTTGGATTTTATGAAAAAAGCATTTGAACTTCTTTCAGAAGTGGGTCTAGTCCCTTAGAGTTCAAAATACATGAGAAAGCTCATACGAGGGAAAAGTGTTCCCCTGGTAAAAAATGTCTAGACTGTCATTGATATTTGAATAATACAGATCTGTTACTTGTTCTCAAACTGTGAGTTATAGTTATTTCTATACTCAGTTGACTTAAATTTAAAATACATATTGCATTGAAGTTTTCATAAATCTCAATCTCTATTTTATCGCACTTAAATTCATAAATATCCATTTCTTTTTTTTTAAACACTGACACTATATTGGTATATATTACATTACACGACTGACACTGTATTAGTATATACTACATTGCACTTAAATTAAAAAATGGCCCCACACCATTTTCTTAATAAAAAATTTAACATTGTATTGTATTTGAGTCCAAGGCAAAAGAATAGTGGTATTGAGTCTTTGACTAAAATTATATATTGAAACGTAAGACAAAATAATAGAGGAATTGATTCCACTTTTTCTGAAATAAGGGAGACGAGGATTTATTAAATAAACAATGTATTGTAATAATTTTGATTATATTTTAATAATTTTCTAAAGCCCCTTTTCATGATAATTTGGTGAGCTTAGGTGTTTATTTATTTATTTTTATATAATTATAGGTTTTCAAAAATTATATTTTCAATATATAAATTAATAATTTTTTTATTTTAAATTTTTTTTATGAAAATATTTGTATTAGATAAAATAAGATAAATATATTTTTTTTTTGAGATTTGTTTGAATGTAATGCATTTTATTTTTAGAAAGAAAATTTATTTTCAATATAAATGCATTTTTCATTTAAGGAGCAAAGTATTCTTTAATATAATAAGTTTTTAGTTCTTATTTTTACTATTTAGAATTTAATTTAAACATATTCTCTATATTATTTTAGTTATTTATAGTTTACATTATTTTGCATATTATACATGTTCATAAATATAATTTTATAGATTTAAATTAATAGTTTTCCGTGAATTTATTCCTATGAAATAAATGATTACTCTCCCTTTTTAATTTATCAATGGCAAGATACTTCTTAGAATTTTGTCAATTATAAAATTTGTTACAGGGACAAATTTAGAAACTAAATTTACGTGATGTGGAAAAACTTGTTGCTTTCTCAATAATTATAATTAGTACATTGACACTTTCTTGGCAAACCAAATTAATATTGTATTAGATACCCAAAAGATTATTAAACTCATGGATTGGATTTTTTGTGTGTTGTTTTGCTACATAAATGAACTAGGGTTCGTAAAGAGCGCTTGGAGGGTTTGTAAGTGACAAGAAGATCTCATTTCTCATTACTAAGAAAAGTGTGCATATGGCACCAAGTTTGTTTGATATTTCTAGACAAACTATGAGACTCCATCGAGATGGGGCAATGTATTGCTTCTCAGTTACTCCACAAATGCATATGTAGAATGTTATGCACTATGAAAGAACTTATGGCAACTAGTTGTGGTCCATTAAACAAATATTTCTTTAAGCCAACAATGTCATCAAAAACCTACTATTGAAGCAACCGCTATACAACAATAGTAGGATTCTTCTAATTTGTCATCCTTTGGGTTTAGTTCAACTTGATGTAGAATAATAATACATTGTCTTGAATTACAAAAAATATAGATAATTTCCTGAATGAGATAATCATCAATAATAGGGAATACAAATGAGAATAAGAATACAACATACATTTTGAATGCCACCATATTAGACATAGGAAAGTTTTTTTATTAAATGCCCTCCATAAAACGACATAGAACCCCTAAAATGAGGCAAAAGTGATATGTACATATCGTTTCCTCTTAGTAGAAATTGTCCATTCTAGAAAATCAGTGTTTCTTCATAATGGTTTTAAATATTTCATTGGTAAAATAAATGGTAAATTATATCTTAGTCAACTTTCATGATCTCAATATTTCAGTTACTATTTTAATTGTGTATTACTAAAATAACACAAACTTGCTAAACAACCTAAATCTAATACAACAATTATTATTTCAAATCAAAGTACGAGAAATTGGAAGTTGAAAATATATAGGATTACTTACAAACAAAAATGACTAATGTTAATTGCGAGAAAAATTAGAAGGTACATATGCTTTTGTAATGAACAAAGTTCATATACTCAAGGAATGCTTTGATACCAATGTAACAAACAAAGTTCATATATGCAGCAATAATCTTCAGAATACTTTGAAAACAAAGACATCCATTGTAGGACAAGTAATTTTATATTAAATATTATAAAAGAATCCATGAGATGATTATAGATGATGGTGAGGGCCTACTTATATACCTAGGAAGGTACCTCTTCACCAACGATCATGTCCTTAGGGACATACCTCTTTATTAACTAATTACTAGTTAGTTAATCATTATTTATTATTATTATTGTGTACATTATTTGTATTATTTTATATAAATTATATTCATAACATTGCCTTCCAATTCAAAAAACTTTGTCCTCAAAGCTTATCGTTGTTAAGATGTGCCATTTATTTGTACCTTCTATGAACTCTTGGACTTGTCATATTCATTGATATAAGATGATAGGATCTTTTAAGTGATAAACAAAATTGTCACAATGAAAAGGGATTAGACCATCCTAAATTAATCTTTTGTGGAACTTGGCAATTACTTTATAGCTAGGATAATTTGTTACCGTCAGTTTGTATTGTGTTGACATCAATATTCTTAAGAACATAAGTTTGTTGTTTATGTTCTAAGTGATACGTGTACATAGATTGATTGAAAGGTCTTCTATTGTGATTCAGATGTCGATAAGGAGTTCTTTTGTTTTGACTTCCCCTTATCATGTGTGTAGTGATTTCCTGATTTACTTCAGTTATTGATGTTGCTGAATTGGTTACAAAATCTTCACTTGGAATTTCCATCGTCTAAACTACAACACTAGTATATGTTTCTCCTTCAGCTGGTTTGCCATTTTCTTGAGTTGTGATATTGATTAGATCAACATTCAAATCTTTTTCTTCAACGTGGACTGAAGGCTTCGACACTTCTTTCGTGATAAATTCTTCTAATTTGTTGTTTAATGATTTTTTATCATTCTTAAGTTTCTTAATTTGAGTAAGTAGACTTTGATTATGGTTTCTTAGAAGCAAGCATTTTTTGGTTTCTAATTCATCAACCTTATTTTCAATATTTTGATTTTTAATCTTTTAGATCTCTAATTTGTTCTAATAACCTTTGATTCGGGTCTTTTAAGTGCTAATTTTCTTCTTCCTTCTCTCATAAAATCTTGTTAAATTTCTTCTCGGCACATTCTTTTTCTTCTTCTAATTTTTTCTTCCTTTCCTTGGACTTCTTGACCTTCACAAGTAATTTTTTATTATGGTCCTTTAGACACAAAATTTTCTTGTCCTTTTATGTTAATTTTTGTTCTTGTTTTGCAAATTTTTCTTCTTGTTCTATCATTTGCATCCATACATCATCTTGACATTCTTCCACATTAAAAAATTTTCCACATGTTAGACAACATAATTCACAATTTTTATGAATTCATAAATATTAAATGTATGCTATGCAAAACATATATTTAGTCCAAAATTATTATTATTGTGTAGAACTCATATTTTGTTTTTTTTTTCTTTTTTCAAAATCCCTTTTATAATTTTTTAACATATATTTAACATTTTTGGTTTTTATTTTTTTTTCTAATAATTTTATTACTTTCCTCTTTCTATGACTTTAATTTTAAAGAATACTCAAACTTTATTTGTATTTTCTTATTGATTTTAAACTAGTCCTCATTTCACTTATAACTAGAATCCACTTAATTTTACTAGAGTCCACTTAATTTTTCTCTTATCATCCACGTTTCACTTTATAAATATAATTTCCCTCATATAAAATATTTAAGAGAGAAATCTTCTTAATTACTTAAGGTGCATATTCTAATTAAAAGATAACCCTTTTATAACAATAATTTAATTCTAATTGTGGTCACGAATCTTGGAATGGTGGTCCCTCAACTTTGAGTTATAATTGGAATGGTGGTCCCTCAACCTTGAGTTATAACTTCAAATTACTGATAGTAAATAATTTGTTTCCAATAAGTGAAAAATCTACGGATGCACCCTTACAAATAAATATATTTATGGTTGTTTAATTAATCAAATTTGTATGTTGGCGATAAAATAAAATTAGATTCAAAGTGGCTCAAGCAGAACCGATAACAGGAGGAATGATGTACGGTGGATTGGGGCTAGAAGAGAGAGCGAGTGGTTGGCAAAGGGATGAATTGATCAATGGATTGTGAGCAACACCAAAATCTATAAATAGAGGGTTAGAGTGTTTTCTGTCTGATCAATGGCAGTAAGAGTGTAACGTTTGTCTCTCGCTTCAGTGATGATGGTTGTCGATATAAAGTGGTGGCGACATGATTATGGGCGACGATCAATTTGCAGTTGTGGCAGGTTGATGTGATGGGACCAACCCACAATTCCACACTATAATGTTTAACAATAATACAATAGTGCACTAATCAACAATTAAATGATTAAGAAATAATTTCGGACCTAACACTTGTGATTAGGTGTTAATCGTAGGATGGTTCTAGATTTCGTTGGATGGCATTTATGTCGAACATTAATTATTCTGTGTTAGCGGTACTTGCCTCGGTTACTATTTCCCACTCTTGGTTTACGCCAAACCCTGCAATCTATGTCATTTCTTCATTTTGCTCTTATAACTTTGTTGCGCCGAGGGTTTGGTCTGGAAGTGAGGGTTTGTGTTGCGAATGTATGGAGTTAAGAAACAAGCTCTCCATGCACCTAGCTATGGGTTATGCTGCTTGTTGGTGTGGCACCTTCGTCTGCTTTGGTGATTTCGTTGCTCAGTCACTTGGGAATAGTATGAAGGTTCTTCTCGTCTCTATAAGAGAGTTGTTGTTGTCTTTGCCTGTTTGGTTAATAATCTTGTCCCTGCTCTACTGTTTTCATTTCATTATATTCCTTCTGGTTATTAATTTTGGTTAATGGATTACCCATGTTGCGTTCTACAGGTCATAGTCTCGGTGGCCTTCTCCTCAGCTTCATAGCTCTCTTCAAGTAAGTTGTTTCTCCATGATTTGTTTTCCTTCTTCGTTTTCCTTCGGTTCTAATGAGGACTGCTCCTTGGTCTCAAGGTGTCACCGTGGTTGTGGCTCATTGGGGTTTCACTCTTCCCACGTGACTAATCTCTAGGTAAAACAATTTGTTTACTGTGCATTCAGTTTCTCACTGCTTCTTGTCTTTTACTCTGTTGGCATTTGGCTAACAACGCTATCTTGTTTTACTTATGCAGGTGGGGGTTTTCTCTCTAGCGTGGTTGATGAAATTTCTACGGCTTTGCTCTGGTAGGCTCTGCTACTGTTATCTATTTGTCTTTGTTAGTTGGTCTCTGTCAATTTTGTTGGACAGAGTTCCAATTCTCGTCCACTCGAGTTTCTTGGTTGTTGCTATACAACCTAGCTCAGTGTTGTACAAAAACCCTTGTTTGATTTCTGGCAATTTGTAACTTTAAACCACCTTTTGGACAGTGGTCGCCCAAACCCTCACCCTTAGGGTTCTGCTGGTTCGTATTGTTCTTTCGTCGGATGAATGGGTATCCCTGGACTATTATATGTATACAAATATTTTTTTTGTTGGCAATGAAAAGAATTAACAGTGACTTTGGTTATATTTCGTTTACCTCTATCCTGGGATTGTTGCTCAACGTTTACATTCTCATTCTTGTCGTACTGCTCGTAATGTGGTTGGCTTTCATTCGTGGAACTTTGTATGTTTGCTGCTAGTCTTCGTGCTGGGAGTACTCATCCAATTTCTCTATCTTCTTTCTGTTCTATAGGAAAGAAAAATAAATGAAAAGGATATGGACGCACAATATTTGCTTAATTTAGCTTATTCCATGATTAAGGGAAAAGTAAATGAATATTACAATGAACTGTTACAAATGGATTCAAATGTTTCGGATGAAAGAAATTATTCTCTGTATTGCATTTCTGTTCTCATGTGCTGAACCCCTCCAAGATTGTATTACATTGATTTTATATTGTGCTGGAACAGTTACTCAAACTATTCTCGGTTACCATACAATTACCCTTTGTAGTTACATAATCGATAATCTCATTGGGTTTTCTTGTATTGTAGGAGTTACAAAGGTACTGTAGTAGTTACAATATTATACTTTTTGTTTATGAACAGACATCTATAAGTTGGACTAAGAAAATGAAAAAACAATGTAATTGTTTTGACACTACCCTAACTATATTGTTCCTAATATTTCTTAACTAATTAATAATAAAACAAACTAATTTCTAGACACTATTTTATTCATTAAACGTAAATGAAATTAAAAGTCTTTGAACCTGTCCTTCTTGGCTGAGACCAACACCCGGTCATGATGCCCTTAGCTGGATGCTCCTGCATCAGGCTCCCGGGGGAAGAAAAATTCATGACTCTGGTCCATGAGTTTCTCGACTGAATAACCTTCCTGCTCTATCTGTCTAGCGTTAAGCCATGAACTGTCCTCAATAGGACGGTTCTTCCACTTGACCAGATATTGCAGATACTCTTTTCCCCGAGTTCGCTTGGCCACTTGAGTGTCAAGGATCCTCTCGATCTCGAGGGGCTGAGCGTAAGGAATTTGTGTCATCCAAGCATCATTTCTCACCAGTGTGTCCTGTGTAGGCCATGTGGTATTGTCTTCCTCTGGATCAGTAGTGTATGGAAACAGGTCTGCTACATTAAAGATGGGCAAGATGCCTATTCCGGGTGGCAGCTGTAGTTCATAAACATTTGCTGAAAATTTCTAGAGAACTTTGCAGGGGCCTATCTTTTTTTACTTCAGCTTGTTATATGCACCCTTCGGAAAACATTTCTTATGCAGATGCGTGAGGACTTCATCCCCCACATTAAACTATACCTCTCTTCATTTCAAATATGCTCGCTTCTTATACTTTTGATTGTTGTGCAACTTTATTTTCACATGCTCGTGTAAATCATTCATCGATTTAGCGAAATCTTCCCCATCAGCACTTCGTCTTTCTTGTTGTCCTAGATCTCGTAATTCGTGTACTCCATGAGGATGCATACCATATAAGATCTGAAAAGGACTGTAACCCATGCTGCGATTGGGCGAGTCATTGTAAGCGAAATCTGCCTACGCAAGTACTCGATCCCACATTTGTGAATTTTCACCGATCAAACTTCGTAGTAGGTTCCCCAGACTTCTGTTTACCACCTCTGTTTGTCCATCGGTCTGCGGGTGATAAGCAGAGCTAAAAATTAACTGCGTGTCCATCTTCTTCCATAGGGTGCTCCAAAAGTGCCTTGTAAACTTCACGTCCCTGTCAGAGAGAATGGACTTAGGTAGACCATGTAGCCTAACAATCTCTGTAAAGAACAAGTGGGCCATGTGAGTGGCATTGCTGGTTTTTCTGCAAGGGATGAAATGTGCCACCTTCAAAAACTGGTCTATGACTACCATCACTGAATCGTAAACCCATTGTTTCCTTGGTAGACCCAAGACAAAGTCCAAGCTGACTGAGTCCCACGGTCTACTTGGAATGGACAATGACGTGTAAAGTCCCGTATTTTGACTGTGTCCTTTTGCCAACTGACACACTTTACACCTAGTCACAAATCTCTGCACATCCCTTCGCATTTTTGGCCAATAATAAAAATGGATGAGCTGCTCTAATGTCTTGTCTATGCCGAAATTTCTCGCTAGACCTCCAATGTGTTTCTCCCGAATGATATTCTCTCTCATTGAGCAATCGGGGATGCATAACTGTCCCCCTCTAAACAATAGCTTTTCTTGCAAATTATAGTCCAACCACGGACTATTATTTCTCACCAAAGGATTATGACAGGCTTCATAAGCCTTTTTGAAATCCGTGTCAGTCTGATACAAGTCTTTCAAATGCTCAAAGGCCAACACTTGTATCGTACTCTCCTACAAGAGTAAAGCTCTTCTACTCAACACATCAACCACCTTGTTGGCCTGCCCGCTAATGTGTTTCAACACAAAGGTGAAACTCTACAAATATTCAACCCACTTAGCATGCTTGTGAATCAGCTTGTGCTGTTGCATCACATATTTCAGTGCAGAATTATCCGAGAATAAAACAAACTCATTCCCCAACAGATAGTGTCTCCAAAGCTTTAGTGCTTGGACGACAACATAGAATTCCTTATCGTAGGATGAATACTTCTACCTGCTTTCATTCAACTTCTCACTGAAAAACACAACAGGTTTGTCTTCTTGGCTAAGTACAGCTCCAATGGTCATACCACTTGCATCATAGTGAACCTGAAAAATCTTTTTAGAATCTAGTAATCTCAGGATCGGTCTCTCTGTGATCTTCTTCTTCAATAGCTGAAAACTCCTTTCTCCTGCCCAAGTCCAACGGAAAGGCTGACTTGCCTTCTTTATAGTGTCCAACATAGGTGCACAGATTTCACTAAAATTTCTTATAAATTTTTGGTAAAAACTTGCCAGCCCATGAAAACTACGTCCCTCAAACAGAATTTTTGGGGATGGCCAGTTGACAATTGATGCAATCTTCTCTGGGTCCATCTTCAACTCATTTTCTGCGATCACGAAACCCAGATAAACCAATTCTTTTTGCAAAAAAGTGCATTTTTTCAAATTTATCAGTCGCTTATTCTGCTACAATTTTTTCATCACACTTCGAACATGTCGAAAGTGTTCCTCCCTCGTCTTGCTGAAAATTAATATATCATCCAGGTACACTATTACAAACTTTCCAATGAATTCTTTCGGCATTTCATTCATCAGTCACATAAAGGTATTGGGTGCATTACTCAGTTTGAATGGAATTACCAACCACTCATACAATCCTTCATTAGTTTTGAAGGTTGTCTTCCTCTCATCCCCTTCTCGGATTCAAATCTGATGATATCCACTCTTTAAATCAATCTTTGAAAAATATGCTGCCCACTCAGGTAGTCCATCATGTCTTCCATCCGTGGTAGTGGAAATTTGTACCCGAATGGTAATCTTGTTGATGGCCCTCGAATCTGTGCACATTCGCCATTCTCCTCCTTTTATGGGAGCGAGAATTGTTGGAACTACACAGGGGCTCAAACTCTCCCTTATCAACCCTTTATCTAGCAATTCCTGCACCTGTTTTTTGATCTCCTCATTGTCTTTGGGACTCATCCGATACACTGCCTTATTCGGTAAACATGCTCCGGGTATAAAGTCAATATGATGACTTATACTTCTTTTGGGAGGCAACTTATCTAGTAAGTCATCCACTACTATATCGTTGAATTCTTATAGCATCTGCTGAATTTCTGCAGGAAAATATGACACCTTTGTGTGTATCAGCACCGTCTTCACTCTTCTTACAACAACATAGCTTACTTCACTATCTTCAATCTGCTTCAAAAATTGTTTTCTGCCCATTAGTAACGCTCTCGTCCCACTTGTTTCCGCTGTCTCTTCTTCCTTGATGGGCACAAGTGTGTGCTTGATCCCATCTTTGACAAACTTATAACAGTTTGTCTTCCCGTCATGTACTACCTTCCTGTCATACTGCCATGGCCTGCCTAACAATATGTGACATACATTCAGCGACATTATATCAAAAATAACCTTATCCTTATATATGTCGATATGGAACTCAACTTCGCATTTCTCATCCACCAAGAGTTGATGGCCTTTTTGTAGCCATGATACCTTGTAAGGAGTGGTATGCTTCAATTTCTTCAACCCCAACTTCTCTACCATTTCCGTGGAAACTAGATTATTTTTTCTCCCACTATCAATAATCAGCTTACAACATTTTCCGTGTGACTTACAAACTGTCCGGAACAATGCTTTCCTTTGAGTTTGTTTAGTTGTTTCTTTGGTTGGTTTCAACAACACTTTGTTCAAAACTAAGGCTTCCCCCATTTCCAGCGCATTTTCTGCTTCTTGGGGAGGTGCCTCCACTTCCTCTAGCTGTGCAACATATGCAGCTCTCTGTCCAGCTTGTTTCACTTCAGGACACTCAAAAGATCTGTGCCCCCACTTGTGGCACCTGTAGCACTGATAGTTAGCTCCTCTACCTCTTCCATTTCCCCATCCTCACTGATATAGCCTGCCACCTCTCATGTTGTCCTAGAAGTTTTGGAACTGCTGCCTTCTTCACTATTGATGGCAGTTCGCCCTCTGCCATAAGACTGTCCTCTTCCTCTGCTAGTTCTCCGTCCTCTCCTAGCATTTTGTTTTCTGGTGATCTTCTCCTCTACCTTCATAGCACTCTGATACGCTTCTTCTATGTTTTTCGAGGAAAGAATGCTGATTTCATCTAATATTTCTAATATTATACCATTTACATACGTTGTTGTTTTCTCCGGGGTGTCCTCCGTATAACCAACTCTTAAATTTACCTGATAGAATTCCTCAGTGTACTCTCTTACTGTCATCCCTTTCTGGTTCAAATTCTGCATTTGCCGATGCAGTGCAATCTCGTAATACTTGGTCAGAAATCTGCCTTTCAACTTGGCCACCATCCTTGACCATTTTTTTATTAGCAACTTGTTGATCCTCCTTCTCTCTGTTTGGACATTGTCCCACCATAGGGCTGCGTGTCCATTCAGCTTTGTTGCAGTGAGCTTAACTTTCTGATCTTCATTGACCTCTTCACACTCGAAATATTTATCCAGCTCGATGATCCAATCCAACGGAACCTCTGTGGACAAGCTGCTGTCATAATTTGGAATTTCTAGTTTAGGCTTGCTACTCACCAATAGGACCGACCTCAACAATCTCATTTCTGGTCCTTCTTCATCCGATCCATTTGTTGTGACTACAGCTTCCTCGTCGCTGTCATCTCCTACCTCTAGATCCCTTCTCCTTCCTGCTTCAACTGCCTCCAAATGGGTAGTGAGGATCTTTATTTCCTCCCGCAATCCTTCATCTGTTGCTCTCCAAGCACCTCTTCCATGTCCTCGTCTTCCAACATCCATCTCTCGAAAAAACTCTAAATCCTGCTCTGATACCACTATGATGGGACCAGCTCACAATTCCACACTGTAACATTTAACAATAATAAAATAGTGCACTAATCAACAATTAAATGATTAAGAAATGATTTGGGACTTAACACTTGTGATTAGTTGTTAATCATAGGAGGGTTCTAGATTTCGTTGGATGGCATTTATGTCACTTTAATTATGCTGTGTTGGCATTACTTGCCTCGGTTATTATTTCCCGCTCTTGGTTTACGCCAAAACCCTGAAATCTATGTCATTTCTTCATTTTGCTCTTGTAACTTTGTTGTGCTGAGGGTTTGGTATGGAAGAGAGGGTTTGTGTTGCGAATGTATGGAGTTGAAAAACAGGCTCCGCGTGTGCCCAACTATGGGTTATGCTGCTTGTTGATGTTTGACCTTCGTTTGCTCTGGTGATTTCGTTTCTCGGTCAGTTGGACACAGTATGAAGGTTCTTCTCGTTCTGTAAGAGAGTTGTTGTTGTCTTTGCCTGTTTGGTTAATAAAATTGTCCCTGCTCCACAGTTTTCATTTCATTGTAGTCCTTCTGGTTATTAATTTTGGTTAATGGGTTCCCCGTGTTGCGTTCTATAGGTCAGAGTTGTGGTGGCCTTCTCCTCAGCTTTGTAGCTCTGTTCAGGTAAGCTGTTTCTCCATGATTTGTTTTCCTTCTTCGTTTTCTTCTGATTCTAACCAGGACTGCTCCTTCGTCTCCAGGGTGTCACCGTGGTTGTGGCTCAGTGGGGTTTCACTCTTCCCACTCAATTAATCTCCAGGTAAAACAATTTTTTTACTATGCATTCAGTTTTTCACTGCTTTTTGTCTTTTACTCTATTGGAATTTGGCTAACAACGTTGTCTTGTTTTACTTGCGCAAGTGGGGGTTTGCTCTCTGGCGTGGTTGATGAAATTGCTACGGCTTTGCTATGGTAGGCTCTACTATTATTATCTATTTGTCTTTGTTAGTTGGTCTCTGTCAATTTTGGTGGGCAGAGTCCCAATTCGCGTCCACTCGAGTTTCTCGATTGTTGCTATGCGACCTGGCTCAGCGTTGTACAAAAACCCTCGTTTGATTTATGGCAATTTGTAACTGTAAACCACCTTTTGGACAGTGGTCGCCCAAACCCTCACCCTTAGGGTTTTTTTGGTTCGTATTGTTCTTCCGCTGGTTGAATGGGTATCCCTGGACTGTTATATGTATACAAATAGTTTTTTTGTTGGAAATGAAAAGAGTTAATAGTGAATTTGGTTATATTTCGTTTACCTTTGTCCTGGGATTGTTGCTCAGCGTTTACATTCTCATTCTTGTCGTACTGCTCGTAATGTGGTTGGCTTTCATTCGTGGAACTCTGTATGTTTGTTGCCAATCTTTGTGCTGGGAGTACTCGTCCAATTTCTCTGTCTGCTTTCTGTTCTTTAGGAAAGAAAAATAAATGAAAAGGATAGGGACGCACGGTATTTGCTTAGTTTAGCTTACTCCATGATTAAGGTAAAAGTAAATGAATATTACAATGAACTGTTATAGATGGATTCAAATGTTTCGGATGAAAGAAATTATTCTCTATATTGTATTCCTGTTCTCATGTGTTGAACCCCTCGAGGATTGTATTACATTAATTTTTATATTGTGCTGGAATAGTTACTCAAACTGTTCTTGGTTACCATACAGTTACCCTTTGTAGTTACATAATCGATAATCTCATTGGGTTTTCTTGTATTGTAGGAGTTACAAAGGTACTGTAGGAGTTACAATATTATACTTTTTGTTTATGAACAGACATCTGTAAGATGGACTAAGAAAATGAAAAAAAATGTAACTGTTATGACACTACCCTAACTATATTATTCCTAATATTGCTTGACTAATTAATAATAAAACAAACTAATTTCTATACACTATTTTATTCATTAAACGTAAATGAAATTAAAAGTCTTTGAACCTGTCCTTCTTGGCTAAGACCAACACCCGGTCATGATGCCCTTAGCTCGATGCTCCTACATCATGATGGTCATTGTTCGGATGGTTGGGTATGACGCTGAGCAAGCTCTTTTATATAATATTTGGTATTAATCACATTATGAACTTTCTCGGGAGGTGTATATATATCTTTTAATTACATTTTTTATTTTTATTTTTATTTCGATTTTTTTTTATTAAAATATATAATTTTTTTTTTAAATAATAGCCAAAGGCTTAATTGTGAATGGAGAAACTCCAGAAGTTTTATAATGAAATGCTTGATCACGACGATAACTATGTAGACAAAAACTTTAATCGGCAATGGTTAGAGATCAGAGAACGTGGCTCTGATACCAATGTAATGAACATAGTTCGTATACTCAGGGGAATACTCTAATACCAATGTAAAAAAATCAAGTTCATATAATGCTCTAATACTAATTTAACGAACATGGAAAATTTTAGGGCTAATATTTGCATTGGGCTAATTTTCCATGATTTTTTCAAAAGAAAGATTCACCAATTTCCATTTTTTCTAAAACAGATTTGCCCATATTTTACAATATAAAATTATTTTACCTTAAAAATCGTGAACAATATATAGAGACTATATATAAAATCATTATAAATTTGAATAATTTTACAAATATATCAATAAACATTTTATAGTTTGCATATTAAAAGACTAATGAAAATTCACTAATGTTTTTAACCTAAAGATAATTTTCCAAAAATTTTCCATATTAACGAACAAAAATTCATATAAAAAAAAATAACAATAAGTATAAACAAACATAATCTTCAAAAAAATTGTAAGACAAGACATTCATTGTAAAACAAAAGTATATGAATATATAAAAGAATGAATAAAAGTAAGTACAAATAAAGTGAAAGTCCCTCTTCACAACAATCATGTCTTTAACTACATATCTTTATAATACATTATTTATTTTAATTATTTTATATAAATTTATATAACAACCTTCCTTTCCTCCTTATGCCCTTTTTTTTTTTTTAATACATGGTGAATCGGTAACTATCAAGCTTGATCCAGGGGAGACCCAGGATCAAACCTCATAGCTTGATTTATGCCCTTTTTTTTTTTTTAATACATGGTGAATCGGTAACTATCAAGCTTGATCCAGGGGAGACCCAGGATCAAACCTCATAGCTTGATTTATGCCCTTTTTTTTTTTTTAATACATGGTGAATCGGTAACTATCAAGCTTGATCCAGGGGAGACCCAGGATCAAACCTCATAGCTTGATCCAGGGGAGACCCAGGATCAAACCTCATAGCTGCCACTATAACGCCAAGAGTATAACCAACCACCTGTAGATCGGGTATACTAAGATAATATGATTTTAGCAAGAGCAGACTCATCGGGAGGGGAGTCCGCCCCTCTAGCAGCCACCATAACAGGTCACTGTACTCCGTGAGATTTGAACCGAGGTCTCCTGGGCTTCGCCCGAGAAGACCCACCATTAAACCGCACATCACTGTACCTCCTTCTACCCTTGTTAACCATGTTTTGGGTTAGTGTGATAAAATCAATTTTTCTTCGAGTAACTTTGTCTTTGTCTCCCTTCAATGCTCTACGAAGCTAATTTTTTCTTCTCCGTTCTCTGCGATTGGTCTATTTTGAAAAATAAATACTGCTCAAAATAGATCTGAATAGCTTTTGCCTATATAACTATGGGATTCTGCTTTTCTTGTGATAGTGAATGCCCACCAAACATGGATTTTGACATCGCATGGGAATTATTTCCACTTGATGTATATGACAGCTGTTTTTTGGCATATACTGCCATGTTACCTCTGTCCTGTTTTTCCTTGTGTCTCTATCGAGATTGGATTTTGACGTCCATAGGACGTACTTCCACTTCATGTATTTGACAGCTGGTTTTACGTGTAGAACATAGGATATGGCGTTGAGTTCAAATTAACAACTTCAATTTGATCCCTGTGTATTTCTATAAACTACGAAACTTTTATAAAAAAGCGTAGGATAATATAAAACAGGTGAAGGCAGCTGGCAGTGTAATTTGGACGGAGCATAAGGTTTTTTAATTTTATCAAATACTCTACATGTAGCATTGCAGCTCCAGAGTTTAAATGTGGTATATGAGCGGTATATGAGCTGACACAATGAAAAAGAAATACTATTGGTGTCCAAACTTTAAATGTGGCACGAGCTGACAACATGAAGTAGAAGAAATAACACTGAGGGTATGACAAACTTGCCAAGAGGTTAGGTAATGTATTTTATCACTTTCGTTAGGAATCTTTGTAACAGCGGTTAAATGCACTAACCAGGACTAACGAGCGAAGACGGGAGTTCCAGAAATTTTTAACTTTACAGATTATAGTGGAG
This sequence comes from Pinus taeda, assembly GCA_000404065.3. Lineage (NCBI taxonomy): Eukaryota > Viridiplantae > Streptophyta > Pinopsida > Pinales > Pinaceae > Pinus > Pinus taeda. Next base: position 17,780 of record APFE031723804.1, read on the forward strand.
TTTTATGAGTTCCAAAAGTGGGATAGGATTGAGAAGCTTTGAATATATGGAGTTTCAGGTTTTTTAACAATGGTTTGATAGTTTTTAATTAAAAAAACTACCATTATCTAGTAAATAATTTATAAAATGTTAATTAATTTCCTCATAATATAAATGGTTCCTTAAAACGCTCGTGAATTTATGAATTCTATAAAATGAAGTGCAATAAAAAAGGTTGTAGGGTACTTAGTTAAAATAAAATAACTGCTTCATTCAATAAAAAGTTATAAAAATATGAGGGAATATCTACCTCCTATAAGGAAGTGGTAAATATTAAGGTTACACAGGGGACATTGCAAAAAGTGGAAAAGGTTAACCTTGCACACTTAAGGTTTTTCTTATTTCATATTCTATAAGAATTTTAATGCGGCTTGATATGGGCTGGTATAATGGGATACAACACGCGTGATGAGAGCGCATTAAAATTCGTATAGTATATGAAATAGGAAAAGCCTACAAGAAAGTGGATCCGAAAAAATTATCCCCCAAAAGGGCAACCGAAAAAATTAGTGGTCATAAGATTTCCACATAACCTTTGTCAAGTCATTTAACCTGTTATTTAGCCATGATAAAAGATTTACGTGGGAAATTCGAAGGTTAAAGGGATCCATCCTTCCACTTTATTATTCACGTGCACAGACATGACATCCACTCAATGGAAAAATACGGCGAGGCTTCCACTTTATTATTCACGTGCACAGACATGTCACACATGCATTCAATGGAAAAAGAGGGGAAGGGGATAAGGAGAGGAAATCTGGGCAAGATGAAAATAACACTCTTCTGAGAGAAGCAGCTTAAGCACATTCCACACAATTTACAGATAGAAGAAGGCAGAGAAGGAAAAGGAAGCATTGTCAAGAAATCAGATAAACAACACTTCTTATTAAGAACCTTCCAATTTACTCTCAGAAATTTTTAAAAATTGGTGGAATAATGGCCAAAATTTGTCACGGAAAATTGGGCAATTGGCTAGCGCCATTCGGCTGGCTCTTATGTTTGTTCACTGCGATTAGTGCTCAACCAGGTATTGGAGGACTAAATTGAAGAAGCGGATCATGAATGCGCTCCTACTAGGAGCGTGGAATGCTTCCGTTTTCTCTAATCTATACAGTGGTTATCTCATAGGTTGTTTTTTAAAAATGTTTGTTGAATTCTTTAGGCAAGATACCTTTTAATTAATTATTTTCTGGCTGCGTTGCAGGATTTCTTAGCATCAGTTGTGGAGCGAAAACAAACCACACTGCGGAAAATAATATAACATGGGTTACTGATGCCGAGTACATAAACGTGGGTCAAATAGCAGACATAGGGGACGCCTCTATTAAGGGTACTTACTTGCATTCTCTACGCTTCTTTCAAATGCCCCTCATCAAGTCTTGCTATAAATTGCGCGTGACACCCGAGGTGCCTTATGTCTTAAGATTGTGGTTCGCCATTGGAGTTTACAATGGATTCCAAAATGGGTCAAGCTTCCAAGTCTCTATTGAGACACAGGGTATGTTGCATGTGAGAAACGTTACAGTCGCATACGAAGATAAACCATTTTATTATCACAGAATATTGGTCAGTTCTGGCAAGGTGCTTCACATTTGCTTGATTAGAACATCCTTGCGTGATGATCCCTTTATCTCTGCTATCGAATTGAGGAGTTTACAAGATGGCATGTATACGCAGGCTAAGCCAGGAACAATGTTATCATCACTTTTTTATAATCTTGGTGGAAATTCTATGGTCAGGTGAACATTTTGAACTTTATATGTAAATTTAGTCATACTCAAGTAGCTAGTTCATAGCAATCGGTTTTAATCTCTCCTTGTCAATTTATATCTTAACACATGCTGAAAAGACAGTCTGATATGCGAAAACCAGTTTTGATTACGGCTATGGAGCAGTTGTGAATATTTCTTTTGTCAAAAGATTAAGTTTGAATAGCTTTGGATGGATAATTATGCAGGTATCCTCACGACCAATTTGACCGCATCTGGGAAGCATATGATTCTTTCTTAAACCCTGAAGATCTACGCCGTGTAAGTTCGCATAACGCTATTTCAACAAGTGATACGGAGGACCTTCCTCCTACTGCTGTCATGCAAACGGCATGGGTTGGAAACAGTTCTGACATCATTTCAATCGTGGTAGCACCAACTCCCCAAGGGACCGAATCATTGTTACAGCTGTATTTTGCAGAGATTGAGACGCTCAATGCTTCTGAATTCAGATCTTTTTACGTCGAGATAACTGGTAAAGAACAGTTTCAAAGCACTAATTTCCTGCGCTCTGAAACCATTACTCTCATGCCCAATCATTCTGCTCTAGAGAAGCCATTCCGCCCCGAACAAATCAAATATGATTTTAAAGTTATTAAGGCCCCTAACTCCAGCCGTCCTCCAATACTCAACGCTTTCGAGTATCACTGGCTATCTTACACAGATCGGGCAACAAATTCTCAAGATAGTAAGTTGAATGAGTAAAACTTCTTATATTGAATTTACAGCAATTATCATTAAATGCCTAATCCTGTAGTTCTTAAACTGCAGTTTACGCTCTTGACGCTCTCAAAAGGAGTTTTGACATGAAGGATTGGATTTCTGATCCTTGTTATGTGGTCGAGTGGGAAGGAATCGGCTGTGATAACAGCTCTTTCGACATAAGAATTTCGAAACTGTAAGCTTAAGTCGTTGATTTGTTTCCAGGTCGAATCGTATAGTTGAATTTGTAAGAGCTCACGATACTTTGTTGCTGCCAGCTATTTGTCTGGAAGAAATCTTACAGGATTGCTGCCTAAAGAAATTGCACTGTTAACTGCATTAGTTAATCTGTAAGCAGAATTCGACCTACCCCTAATTAGCTTTCCGGAATGATACAGAAATGTTGTAGATTAATCATTACAGAATGCTTATTATAAAATTGTTTATCTCCTGTTGGATTATTTCTCTTACCGAAAGAATTGGCCGTTGAATTTTTCCTTCTACCTAAAGGATTGGCCGTTAATAAGTGCCCCATTTGATGCCCTGAAGGGCCATGGTTTGTAGATGAATATTATATTAGATTATCTCTCTGCATCATTTACTAATACGTGTTTAAATTGGCAGGTCACTTGACAATAATCACTTGATGGGATCCTTACCAAATTTCTCCAATTTAACTAGGTTGGAGAGATTGTAAGTTTCTTTTCAATACAAATTGCTATTTTGTAGATTTTAAGTCATCATGCATTTTCGAAAGAAGGAAAATTTACTTCGGTTATTATACCAGATATTTACATAACAACAAGCTGAATGGTACTGTTCCAGCGTGGTTATCTGAACTGAAAAACCTTAAGGAGTTGTATGTCTTCCTGTCTTCTACCCTTTCACTTTATATATTTTTTCAGGTTCTTTGTTCAAGGTTAAATAGAATTAACTAATTGTTTTCATAACGCAATGTTTTTGAATTTATTGTCACAGAAATATAGCGAACAACAGTTTCAGCGGTGTAATTCCTGCCCAACTTTTGCACAATTGTTCGTTGAAACTCAAGTACTATATAGTATATCCTACTTTATATTCTTTACATTATTTTGACACAAAATTAAGATTTCGAGGTTCAGAATTTTCTTCATATTTTCTATAATAAGATTTTCGCAGATAATAATTATGATTCGAGTTCAAGTTCTAAAATTTTCACAGATAAAAATTATGATTAAAGTTTAAGTTCTAGCTACACCTTACAACAGGACGCTCATGGAAAATCTATCTTTGGTGTGTTGAAGTTATTCTGGAAACCTCTACCTACGCACGGAGAAGAGGAAATGTACTTTACAGAATTCAAAGAGGGGTAACTTGAAGGTTGTCCTGGGAACAACACTCGGTGGATTTCTAGTCATAGGATTGATAGTGGGCGTTCTGTATCGCAATAAATTCAGGAGAAAAGAAGGTGTTGTCAACGAAAGCAGTAGGGTGAAAAAGGAACGAAAACATTTCTTGGAGCAAGGTCAATATCAGAACTATTATTATAATATGATACAAGAATGAAAATAATGGAAATTTTAATATTAGTAACTTTACCTTTCACGAGCTGATTGCAGACAGCCCGAGGATTAAGGTGCCCAATCCAACAAACTGCCGTGCCTTTACTCTAGATGAGATGACAGCTGCCACAGAAACCTTTAGTCGGGAGATAGGACGAGGGGGATTTGGATCTGTGTTCTTTGGTAAATTGCAGGAAGGAAAAGAGATCGCTGTAAAAGTGCTCTCATTATTCTCCCACCAGGGAGTTGACGAGTTTCTGAATGAGGTAATGCTCAAACTTTACCATGTAATACAATTCAATTTGGATCCAATCTAAGAAAGAAAGTTTTTACTGTGCATATATCCCGTGAACAGGTGGATCTTCTTTCCAGAATCAATCATAGGAATTTAGTATCTTTACTAGGCTACTGCAATGAAACCAGAGAGGTTATGCTTATCTACGAGCACATGTCAAAAGGGTACCTGAGGGACCATCTTTATGGTAAATTTCATTGATTGAAGATATTTTTGTTTCAGTAGATAGAATAGCAAGGTAACTGACAGGCATCTGGTTCTTATTTACATTTCCAGGTCCTAGTGTAGAAAACTCCCAACTAACTTGGAAAACAAGGCTCAAAATAACGTTAGATGCAGCACAAGGTAAATCTCTTTATCATTTTGATGTACATTAGATTTGTATGATGTAAACGTTCGTTGTTTGAAGTATTGATTACTGTGAAAATGCATATAGACAAATCATAGGTAACCATATATCTCATCTGATCGACCTGCGATTTACATATTGTGAAGGCCTGGAATACCTACACCTGGGTTGTACCCCCAAGATAATTCACAGGGACGTCAAGACCGCTAACATCCTTTTAGACGGCAATTTGACTGGGAAAGTAGCGGATTTCGGTCTTTCAAGGATGACAATTGATGGACAGGCTACTCATGTTACCACTGCAGTGAAAGGAACGTTCGGATACCTTGATCCAGAGTAATGGTTTTTTATGTTTTCAATCTTGAGCGAATTCAACCCATTATTAAGAGTGCACCCAAATCTTGTACCGTACTTGATTTGCTATTTTTCGATGTGATTAACTTTCAATTAATTATTTTAGAGGACAGTCAATTTCATATTTTATTTCCACTGTGCTTCATTAGCTGAATTTTTATGTGGAGCCACAGGTATTACAACACTCAAACGTTGACAGAGAAGAGTGATGTTTATAGCTTTGGCGTGGTTCTACTAGAAATCATATGCGGTAGACCACCCATAGATCTTAAACTCAGGGAAGAGGACGTAAACATCATTCGATGGGTAAGGAATCTTATCACCATTCATCCAAAATTTAACCAATGCTTTGTAGTGCATGCTAAACTACACAGTAACAAAAGTTATGGGCATATTCACAGGCGACACCGTATATATTAGATGACGATGTTGGCAAAATGAGAGAGATCATAGACAAGAGGTTGGACGGAAGATTCGACATGGAATCCATTATTCGCGTTGCCAAAGTAGCTATGAGATGTGTTCAGGTGGAACGCTCTTCTAGACCGTGCATGAGTGAGGTAGTGGCAGAGCTCAAAGAGGCTATCAAAATCGAGGATATTATAGCTCCTGTATCAGTTTCAGAGGAGATTGGCATCGAAGGTGAGGGTTTGGTGGCTGGCGGGGTAGAGTCAAGTAAACGCAAAGGAATGGAATGGAGTGATGACAGCTCCAATATTCCACTAGTAGGAAGATAAACTAGCACGCCGAAATCTACGGATATGGATTGAACTATAGGGGTGAGCCATCCGTATCTAATGCTTTATGTTCAGAGGTGATAATCGACCTTTTATGAAAATTGAAGTTGGTTTCCATGGATGGGCATACTTTGTTGACTTCCATATTAAAATATGAATTGTATGGATTTTTGCCACCGTCAAATTCTAAAAAGCTGTAATTTGTACCAAGTACATTGCACATAATAATATAAAAAGCAAAGGCGATCTTTAGCATTTAATCCACATACAAAAGCGATGTTTATAAAATACAAAATTACAAAGTATAAATGTAGTATAAACACATTGTAGTTTATTTTTTACATGAATTTGCTAGAATTTTAAGTTTATAAGTTATGAATTTTATAGAATTTTAAATTTTATATTTAAATTTATTAGATATATTAAAAAAAATTATACAATAAAAATTAAAATTTCCAGTAACATTTTCAATTCACTTTACATCAAAACAGTATAGGGTAGAGTGAAATAAGGGTATTTAATATTTTAGAATGTATATAGATGTTCATAGTTAGAATGTGAGAGGTTTTTATATTAATTATAATGATTTTTTTTTGTTTATATTAAGGCCAATAAGTCTTTTTTTAACCAATTCACTTTAGAGTTTTGTCTACGTTTTCGTGTGCATGTGACATCTCTACACCATATGACCACATTTATGTCTAAAATCTGTGCACTACGATGTCCTTCTCTTGTATGAAATCCACGAAGTTTGTGTTGGGTCATTGAATGCACGTCCTCTCTAGCTTTTCCAAGACAACTTACAACAACTTTGAGCTTTTCCAATATCTGGCACATTCTCCTCCACCGACATCTGGGGCCGTGATCAAGCAGGTTGGGTTCGTGACGACCATCTGGGTGCAATCCATTTCTGGGAACAATTACACCTTCTCTAACTTTTTCTTGGCGCTTAAATCGATTCTTGACCTAAAATTGGTTAAGTTGAATAACCTCAGCGTCACCAAGGATGTTGGGAAGACCACTAGTCTTGTGGTTGGGTTTGCTTTTGATTATTTAGTCACCTGGCTCATTTTGCTCATTGGTTCTCATTGGTTCTTTCGAATGGTTTTTGGGTTATGGCCCACAATGGTTTGTGCTCAAGAAGAGGATTCTACCCCTGCCATATTGGGAGGTGAGATTTCTTGATTTTCTTTTTCATTTAGGCTATGTTCTTGGTTTTCTTGATTTCATTTTTCTTAATGTAAGGATTGTTACTTACTATAAATTACATGTGGACATATATTCATATTTCTGTGCATGGGAGGTAATAACACCACCTGAATGAACACATCGGTGCTTGTGATGTTGATGAGGAATTTCCACAGGAACATGAGGCTTGTTGTGGGAATGATCTAGGGTTACATGGGTCTCAACACCGCCATTTTCACCGACCTCTGTACTACCCTCTTTGCTAGCAACCCATCTTCTTTTGTGCTTATGCTCACCCTTATCTTGGGCATCGTTTATACAATCTCTTTATATTTTAGCCTCTAAAATAGTGGCATTGTATTTTCACTGCACAAATGGTATCTATTTTTTTACAGTTGATACACCAATTGCAATTAAGAAATACGTTTAGCATCATATGCAACGTCATTTCATTAACCATTAACACGACCTGACCATATGTAATTTAATTAAAGTGACGATGTAGATGCGCACAGTTGGATACTTGTAAGAATCAGCACGCACAGGAGGTCGGATAATTTTATCACAGTAATGGATTTCAACTACCAATTTGCGTGGCATAGTTTTTCGATCTCTGTCAATTCTACAGTATTCCTTCCATCACAATCTAAATGGGGTTTGAAGTTTCGATTTCCATACCTGAGTTCGATTCTCTGCCTAGTTTGATTCAATCCAGCTCTAGTTGCAATTCAAGTGTTTTAGTTTGGATTTCCTGTGAGAATTTTAGCTTCAGCTATAAATTGGGTGTTAAGTTTCGATTTCCTCTAATAATTATTTGTTTGAAACTCTGCTTGAAGAGTTGTGTTTTGGGGAAAACAATTTGGTGATGGAGAAAGGGAAGGGACTCATGTGTGAGCTTTACTGCAATGAATTTGCATTGCACTGTGAAGTAGATTATGCAAATCAATGTTACAAATGCGATGCTAATGTCCATGCAGTTAATTTCTTGGTGGCAATACATGTTAGGGTGGTTTTATGCTCAAGATGTTATCAATACACTGAAAGAAACGTGTTTGGGCCAAAACATTGATCAATCCTTTTGTTGTGCTTGTTGCAAGTCACAAGACACTGAACAAACCTCACTCTGTCATTCCAGAGTGGAATATGGATTTGCTAGGCTTATTTTTGTTGCATCTTCTGATCATAGCAAGGGACTTGATGTTGGTATTGATAGCCTTGTCCATGGTTCCAGAATTTCTTGTGATTTTCTAGTTGTAAAGGATTTGATCAAATCTAAATTTTTGTAGTTTTCAGAATGGAAAAGTGGGATTACAATTTGTTCGATGATCTCTTTGACCTCAGATGTTGGATGAGCTCTCCTCTTGTCATCATATATATAATAGTCCTTACCATTCTTTTCACCTTCCAAATAAATAAGCAATTTAAAACAACAACTAAAGGAGAAGAGTGCACAATTTCATAAACAAAACTACAAATATATTTGTACAAAAGGAAAAATTACAAATTAGAAAATTAAAATTCTCTATGATGTCAAGATATATTTATCCTTTAAATTTCCATTTACTAGATCATTTATTTTCTATCATGAGTTCGGTTACTAGTGATTTGAAGGTATGATCTCCAAAGGTTGTAACAAATTTCTTGCCAACCTTAATAGATACTTCATATCCAATAAGTTCTTGCAATATACAGGTAATAAAAGAAATCCAGGTCATTTTTTCCCATTGACATGGAACATTTTACTTTACCAAAATATTTCTTACTCTAGATATGCACAGAAGCAAATGCTCTAGGAGGATACCTCAATGGACCCATTGGCATTCCAAAACCTGTGATGACTTTGTCTATTCTGTAAATACCTACACCAAGATTTGCCAACAATATGAACCGTTTGAGTGTATAGGAAGAACATTTGGTTGACAACAATGCAGGTGCAATTTCCCTCCACTACAAAGATCAGGCATGTCTAAGATATGTGGAGTTCATCTATTTTTATTTCGCCATTAAAAGATTCTTGTTTAGGTAAATGTAGCTAGAAAATTAAAATCTCTACAAGCATAGAGCATTGGATTTTAATTCTTTCTACAAAAGTGTGATGGTGATGTATTTAAATTTGTTTGCATATTTTTGCCATGGAAGAGCAGGAAATGGAGTACAAAGTTGAGCTTTTCAATAAGTACTTCATTGTTCCTTAGATTTTCTTTTAAATTTATATACAACAATAGATTTAAAATTGGACTCTAGGTCTAATGGACATTTTTGAAAGTTAGTGTAATCCACAATCTCTCTAGGTGTTTAAGGAAAATTCTTCAGGCCACAATGGAGATGGTGGGTCCACTAGAGGCTGGCTGGAATGTGCTTCTCCAAAGTTCCATTCAAGAATGATTAATGTGGAATTCATGAAAATGGGTAGAGTCCTAGACCAATATTTGCTTTAATGGCCATGACATTGGAGTAGCTCAGGCTTTTGGATATGGACATTTTGATTGGTTTACATATGTTGTTTTTCTAATAGTGTCGAGGGAATTGTTTCAAGAAAAAATTGAAACTAGAACATCGTCAAATTAGTTATTTCAATTTTTTTCCATATCCATTTATTGTTTGGGCGTGAGTTGGTGAAGCTCAAGGTTCAACAAATGTAACATTTTGTGTGACAATTCTTGATCAGTTACACTTTGCATGTTTACAATTACATTCATAGTGATGGGGTACGCTGCGGCTCTCTCCATGTAGTATGTTGTACTCCTAAATCCCTTTTAAGATCAATTACAGTCTGCACATTTATGTTAAAGTCATAGTAGCATGGTCACCAGGGGTACTCTCGATCAAGTCGTTTCCCCCAAAGGATCCAACAAGGTTGTTAGGTTTAATGGTAAAATATCACAATTCTATTTGACACCTGCCCTTTGGGAAGGGTGGGTCTGCCTTGCCTGTATCGTTGTTGAAAGTTGGCTTATTCTTACATTATTTTTTTTATTATTTGCTGGAAAGCTTTCTTGAAGGAATTATTGCAATAGAGTTTAAGTAAGATTCCAGATGACAAGTAAAGAATTCCTACATTACTTATTTGTAATTTCATAGTTTCATTCACAATGGGGAAGAGTCAAATTCATTCTATCACTTTTGTTTTCCCTTTCCCCACTTATGTAGCGACGTTGAAACTCTGGATTTATTTGTTCCATTCTACTTTTCCTCTCTGAGATTGAAACCAATGTCTCTAGTAATCAACAGATCCTTTTTCTCTTCTGTCATAAGATGCATGTGTGTGTAAACCTATGTAGTTGATGAGATAAGTTTGGAGTTGATTGAAACAGTGAAATTTTACTGTGGTGGTGATGAATCATTTTTTTACAATTGAGCATAACATGTCTATATAATATAATCTAGAAAAAATTAAAACAAAGTGAATATTTTAAAGGGTGTATTGAGCTGCTCTCTTTTGGCTATTCATCTGGACCAGTTGTGTTCAATGTTAGAAACGAGTTTCAACCGCAAAACATTTTTTCTTTCATGAGACTGCAGGAATCGGTCTCCAAATGAATTGAAAATGTCCGTGTAAACTCTGGGTTGTTCTACCATTAGTCTTACATGGGATGTTTGTATTCATGTCATTTAGGTTACTATTTTTGGATTTTATTATATGATGTCCAACTATGTGGGGCCTTCTACAAGGGTAAATTGAACTTGGATATTATGGATAATTGAGTTCTCAATTTTTTTTTGTGCTTTTCTTTTCATTATACGTGTTGAAGAATGGAGAATATCCTCGAATAGTGTAATTTGGTTCACGTGACCTCAGGATAGGAATTAGTTTATATTTCTTAAGTTATTGTTTTAACTTCCCTAAAACCATGATTATTATATAATGTGTGATGTACATGAACAATGTAGAGCGTTCTGCAAAGCCAGACTCTCCTAGTTCAGACTCTCTTTTGTAGAGCTGACCAGTGGGTTTTATTTCTTTTAATACAACATTGTCATTTTTTATCGATGTATCAAAGTGTCAGGGTTGAGGAACCTATACGCTGAGAGGAGGGTGCGACTAAACCAAAATCATCATAGGTTTTAGGAGAATAAACGTGACGATTACTCAAACATAGTTAACATCATTGTCTCTGATTTTAGGTGTATAGTCGTAGATAAGTGGTGTACATCTGCGATGACGTCTCAAATAAGTGGTGTACATCTGCGACGATCGTGTAAACAACAAAAAGGCTCCATCGAGGCCGAGAGAAGGTTGCATCTTGGAGAAGGCTGCAAAGGCTAACAACAAAAGGTTATCTGGAGGATGTGAAGGAAGCCATGGTGATTTGCGGGTGTGATGTGAGATCAAACAACATTGAAGATCAATGATCTATCTTTTCTCACAGATCTAGGGTAAATCTAACATCTTCTTTTACCTGTCGATTTTTTTTGTCTAAATCACCAAGATGAATAATAATATGTTTGAAGCATGTTTGAATGAGCATAACAAGCTCGATGGTTCCAATTATATGAATTGGAAATTCGAGATGTAGACTCTGCTAAAAGTGCAGAGTGCTTGGATGATTGCAAATGGGGATGAACAGAAGCCAGCAGCTAGATCCGCAACAGTCCCAAATTGGGAGAAGCATGAGGGTAAAGTAAGGACGCTGTTAAAAATGTCAGTGAAAGACAACATCATACCACACATCAGAGAGTGTAAGATAGCTAACGAGATCTAGGGAATAATGAAGGATTTGTATGAGATCAGGAATACAAATCGTCTTATGTTTCTGAAGAGCAAGATCTTATCCCTGAAGATGGAGGAGAATGAAATAGTTGTTGCCTTCATAGAAAGGATCAAAGACCTGAAGAACAAATTTGCAGAAATTGGTCATACAGTTGACGATACAGATCTTGTAATAATTACCACGAATGTTGTGACCGATGACTACCAAATGTTCATCACTGGGATAAATGTGAGAGAGAAAATCTCGAAGTTTGAAGAGCTTACAGGAATAGTGATGCAAGAGAAGAAAGAAGATCGACTTTGAAGCCCTAGAGTGACGATCTTGCATTGATAGCGAAGAAGAACTTCTTCAAAGGGAAAGGAAATCCGCAACAACAAAATGGAGGACATTCATAGAAAAGACCGAATCAAACTCAAGGTATGCATCCGAATAGAAACAACTCTGAAATTAAATGTTTTCATTGCGGAAAAATCGCCCATATTGTCAGAGAGTGCAAGAAGAAGAAAGATCATGAAGAACAACAGAAGCAGAAATGACATGTAGGTCATCTCGCGAATGAAAATCATGTGCAGAATTTTAGATTGTTTATGGCATATTTTGATGAGAATGTTGATGCAGACATCTGGTATATAGATTCGAGAGCATCAACTCATATGACAGGGAACAAGCATTGGTTCGAAGATTTGAAAGAAATCAACAAAGCAGCACATATTTACCTAGGTGATGATAGAAGTCATCAAATCAAAGGGTGCGGGAAAATTTATGTCATTCTACCTAAGGGTAATGTAAAACAAATTCATAATGTCATGTATGTGCCCAGTGTAACAAAGAACTTGATTTTTGTATCTATGATCATAGATTAAGATCTTAAAGTTGAATTTTTTAAATCTAACTGTTATATTAAAGACCTTCTAGATGACATGAAGACAATTGATATATGAATCCGAACAGGTCTGTACAAGTTGGATGTAAGACCTACACCAGTTCGAGCCTTGACAACTATGATTTTTACTATAAAATAGCTATGGCATCAAAGATTTGGTCATATCAACTACAATGACTTGTTGTTACTAGAGAAGAAGGAAATGGTAAGAGATCTTCCTATGCTAAAGCAAGTACATAATGATTGTGATGCATGTACATTAGGAAAAATGCATAGAGAAGAGTTCCATGTTCGAGTAGAAACGAAATAGTGGGATATACTAGAATTAGTGCATACAGACCTATGTGGACCCACACAAACAAAATCATTAGGAGGCACACTATATTTTCTACTGTTTATTGATGATTGCACAAAGTTTTCTTGGGTATATTTCTTGAGTAATAAGAGTCACACATTTTAATACTTTAAGCAGTTCAAAAACATGATTGAAAGGAAAACACGGAAACAGAGTAAAATTCTTCGATCCGATCAAGAGGGAGAATACAGGAAAGATGAGCATATCAGGTATTGTAAACACCATGGAATATTGCAGCAGTTCGCAGTACCCCATACTCCACAGCAAAATGGAGTAACTGAAAGAAAGAATAGAACACTGGTGGAATGTGCTAGGAGCATGTTGAAAGGTAAGAATCTTTCAAATGGTTTTTGGGCTGAAGCATTGAATACTACAGTTTACTTAAAAAATAGGAGTCCTACAAAGAGTCTTGAGTTTAAAACTCCTTATGAAGCACTATATGGATTTAAGCCTGCGGTAAAACATTTAAGAGTATTTGGGTCTAAAGCATTTTCCCATATTCCAAAGGAAGACAGAAGAAAACTAAATTCAAAAGCCATCAGATGTACCTTTATAGAGTATTGTTCACAATATAAAGCTTATAGATTATTTAATGCCTCTACTCGTAAAATTTTTGTTAGTAGATATTTCAAATTCCACGAACAAGATCATGAAGAATCTGATGAGCACAATGAGGAATGGGATATTCCACACTTGGTGGAAGAAGAAGCAGAAAACAATCAGGATCAACAGTAGACAAAGGCAAAAGATGAACAACAACAACAACAACAGTAGATACAACAACAACAGATACAACAAAAGCAGTAGAAATGGGAAGAAAAAGAGAATGATGATCAGACAAGGTTTGAGGCTACCCCACCTCTCAAGAGATCAGGTAGGAAAGCTCAATTGCCTGCAAGATATAGGGAAAATGGTTTTATAACTAGTATGATGAATGTGGTTGAACCTTCTAGTTATAAAGAAGCAAATGAATGTAGGAAATGGAAAACATCCATGGAACAGGAATATGAATCAATAATCAGGAGCAACGCTTGGGAACTAGTTGAACTTATTAAAGGAAAACAAACCATAGGTTGTAAATGGTTATAGAAACCGAAGATTAATGCAGATGGAACCATAGAAAAACTAAAAGCTAGATTAGTAGCAAATGGGTATTCACAAAAAGAAGGTATAGACTCTAAACACTATTAGAATGTTAATTTCTTTAGCTCCTAAGAAACATTGCATGATACACCAACTAGATGTAAGGTCTGCGTTTTTAAATCGAGAACTAAAAGAGGAGGTTTATTTAGAGCAACTTGAAGGGTTTGTCCGGAAAGGGAAAGAACATTTAGTCTATAGATTGAAGAAAGCACTTTATGGACTAAAGCAAGCACCCAGGTCTTGGTATGAAAAGACTGACTCATTTTTTCTGCAAGCTGGCTACAATAGAAGCAAAAATGACCCTAATATTTACACCATGCAAGATGAACAAGGGCGCATAGTGATGATTTCTCTGTATGTAGACGATTTGATTATTACAAGTGATGCTACATATTTGATCAAAGAAATCAAGCAACAAATTTCATAGGTATTCGAAATGAAACACCTTGGAGAATTAAGATATTGTTTGTTTCTTGAGATTTGGAGAGATTCAGGACAAACATTTTTGTCCCAATGAAAGTATGTCAAAGGCCTATAAGAGAGATTTAGGATGGATCAGTGTAAACCTACAACAGTACCATTACAACAAAACATCAAACTACATAGTGAAGATGGCTCAAAGGAGGCAGATGTGACACTTTACAGACAGTTGGTTGGGAGTCTAATCTACCTAACCACCACTAGACCAGATTTGGCTTATGCAGTCAGTGTGTTAAGCCAATATATGTCCAAGCCACTTGAAATCCATTGAAATGCAGCGAAAATTGTTTTGAGGTACCTACAAGGTACTATAGATTATGATATTATTTACACTGACTCTTTTGATGTTAGATTGACAGGATTTGCAGATTCATATTGGGCTGGAAATGTAGATGATCGCAGATCCATAACACGTTATGCATTCAGCATTGGATCCGGGGTGATCACATGGAGCAGCAAGAAGCAGAACACAGTCTCCTTGGCTTCAGCGGAAGCAGAGTATCAAGCCATGTGTGCAACAATGTGTGAAGCAATTTGGTTGCAGAGACTTCTCCAGGATGTCGGGGAAGAACAGATAGACGCAACAACAATCAGATGCGACAATCAAATTTCAATCAAATTTTCTAATAATCCGGTGTTTCACAAAAACACTAAACATATTGATACACAATTCCACTTCGTTAGGGAGAAAGTGCAATCCAAAGAAATCCATTTGGTATAATGTAATACATGTGATAATGTTGCAAACATTTTCACTAAGCCTTTTGGAAGGATTAAGTTTGAAACGTTTAGGGAGATGTTAGGCATATTTGTGAACCCCTTCTCCATTAAGGGGGAGTGTTTAAGATAATGGATAATATCCTAGAATAGTGTAAGTTGGTTCATGTGACCTCAGGATAGGAATTAGTTTCTATTTCTTAGGTTATTGCTTTAACTTCCCTAAAACCATTATTATTATATAATGTGTGATGTACATGAACAATGTAGAGCATTCTGCAGAGCCAAACTCTCCTCGTTCAGACTCTCTTTCATAGAGCTGACCAGTGGGTTTTATTTATTTTAATACAACATTGTCATTTTTTATCAATACGGTCTTTAAAATTCATTACTATTTGATACGCTGAGCATTTTCTTATGGTACATTTGATGGGTGATGGCACTAAGTTTTCAAATCTATTTCTTTTATTGATATATATGTGTTTGATAGGCTAAACAATGTGTGTTTCTGATCCAAGAGGTATTTTAAGGTGAATGGTATATGATTTTTTGTAAATTTGGCTTGACAAAGTAAGTGCTTCTCTTTGAAGATATGTGAAGGGCAGATGATATTTAATTTCCAATTGATTTTTTTTATGAAAGAAAAGGTAAATGTCTGTTTCAAAGTTTGAATTTCCAATTGATTTTTTTTATGAAAAAAAAGGTAAATGTCTGTTTCAAAGTTTGAAAAGAAAATAATCATAGCAAAGTGATGATTGCCCTACAAATGCCATATCCTTTCCATATATATAGTTTGCAAAGAGGAAAAACATGCAACTTGCATGCCCTTTTTCACTCACTGTTATACAAAATTTTATCTGTAAACTTTTTTTAAAATTTAAATAGCTAGAGGCAAGAAGAAAACAAGTTGTGAATCACCATAGTTGCATATTAAAGATATAAAAATATATTTAATTCTTTGAGAATACAGGTTTCAAAGTTGCATCGTATCACCCAAATGACTTTCTAGAAGTATCTCTGTATAAAGGAAAATAAATAGCACAACGATATAAGTCAAAAGAGAAGCTAGTCCTCGCTAAAGATTTCCGATTTATTGGGTTGAGAAACATATATTTTCTATCCTAACATGGCCGTTTTGAAGCTTTAAGGTGTTACTATATTTTACAATGTGGGGAATAAATAGATTTTTTTGTTTGTTTGTTTTAATTCAATTCATATTGTTTTTGGAGATATTGATTGACATTTAAAGGTGCATTTTCTACGAGCATAGAGTACGTGATTATTTAAAATATTATTGACCATGCTGAAAAACTTTCCCCATTAGTTTTCCTTAAGTTTTCTCACTGGTTGAATTTAATATTTATCTAGAAATAACATGATCGTGGGGAAAGGAACTCATGATTTCTGTCTACGCAAATCATTGTGAAACTATTATCAACATACAACCTTCCTGTTTGCAAAATGACCTGCTAACCGTAAAAATGTAAAACCAAGATGAGCTAGATTTTATGAAGACAACCTTTTAACTTCTTTCAGAAGTGGGTCTGGCCACTCAGAGTTCAAAATACACGAGAAAGCTCATAGGAGAGAAAAGTGTTCACTTGGTCAAAAATGTCTAGACCGTCATTGATATTTGAATTATGGAAATTTGTTATTTTTCTCAAATTATGATTTCTAACTATCTGTACATTAAATTAAGTTAAATTTAAACGGTATGATTTACTGTACATACAGTTGAATTCATAAATTTCAATCTCTATTTTATTTCACTTAAATTCATAAATCCCCATCTCGTCTTTTTTTAAAGACTAACACTGTATTGGTATATACTACATTGCACGACTAACACTGTATTGGTATATACTACATTGCACGACTACAACGCGCTTAAATTTACAAATGGCCCTAAGCCATTTCCTATTTTATAAAAAAAAATGGCAATGTATTGTGTCTGAGTCCAAGGCAAAAGAATAGTGGTATAAGTCTTGACTAACCTTATATATGCAAACGTAAGACAAAATAATAGAGGTATTGATTCCACTTTTTTTGAAATATGGAAGAGGGGATTCATTAAATAAACAATGTGTTTTAACAATTTTGATTATATTTTAATATTTTATCTCATATAAATATATAATGATAACTGTAAGTTAGGTAGTTTAATTTATATTCTATTTATTTTTATGAAAAATAATGTATTAAGTAATAGAAATATATATAATATATAATATATATATATATAATATAATAGTAATACAAGATGTGTTTAAATGCAATGTATTTTTAATTTTAGAAAGCAAATTATTTTAAATATAAACCATTTTCATTTAAAGAGGTAAAATATTTTAATAATACATAAGATTTGGTGTTTTATTTTTTACCATTTAAACTTAATTTTTACTATACTCTATAATTATTTAGTTTTTATAGGTTTCAAATTATTTTGCATTTAATTAATTTATAGAACCAAATTAATAGTAATTCGATGAAACTATTCCTATGCAATAAATGGTTACTCTCCCTTTTTTAATTTATTAGTGACAATATACTTTTTAGAATTTTGTCAATTACAAAATCTGTCGCAGGGACAAATTTAACAACTAAATTTACGGGATGTGGCTAAACTTGTTGTTTTCTCAATAATTATAATCAGTACATTAACATTGTATTTGGAAACCAAATTAATATTGTATTAGATACTGAGAAGATTATTAAACTCATGGATTGAATTTTTTGTATTATTTTGCTATGTAAATGAACTAGGGTTTGTAAGGAGAGCTTGGAAGATCTCATTTCTCATTACTAAGAAAAGTGTGCATATGGCACCAAGCTTGTTTGATATGTATAGACAAACTAAGGGACTCCATTGAGATGGGGCAATGTATTGTTTTTGAGTTACTTCACAAATGCATATGTAGAATGTTATGCACTATGAAAGAACCTATGCCAACTAGTTGTGGTCCATTAAGTAAAGATTTATTTAAGCGAGCAATGTCATAAAAAAACGTACTATTGAAGCAACCAATATATAACAATAGTAGGATTCTTCTAATTTGTCATCCTTTATGTCCAGTTCAACTTGATGTAGAGTAATAGTACATTGTCTTGATTTACAACAATTATAGATAATTTCCTAAATGAGATAATCGTTAATAATAGGGAATAAAAATGAGAATAAGAATACAACATACATTTTGAATGCCACCATATCAGACATAGGGAAAACAAATTATTAAATGCCCGCCATAAAGCTACATAGAATGCCTAAAATGAGGCAAAAGTAATTTGTTCTTGTTGTTTCCTATTAGTAGAAATTGCCCATTCTAGAAAATCAATATTTCTTCACAATGGTTTAAAATTTTTCATTGGTAAAATAAATGGTAAATTACATCTTAATCAACTTTCATCATCTCAATATTTCAGTTATTATTTTAATTGTGTATTACCACTTTAACACAAACATTGTAAACAACATAAATCTAATACAACAATTATAATTTCAAATCAAAGTACAAATTTTCCAATTCAACAATCCTATCAGCATCTCTTTGCACATTTTGGAGCAATTTCTAGTTTAGGATATGGAGTTGAAATGATTTTTTCTATTTATATTTTAGGATATGGAATTGTTTAAATGATAGTTGATAAGCTAAGCATATATTTAAATTAGATAAAGTGTTTTTTTTAAATGTATTTTTATTATCAAACCATTAAATTTATATGTTGGTGTGCAGCCCATAGTTACCTGGACTCAGAAGGAGAAGGATCCTAAATCACTAGGCTATATTTATCCACTGCAATTTATGTCAATGAACAATTTAATTTTTATTTTCAGAGAAAAAAAAAAATACTTCTTCTTATATTATAAATAAAAAAATATAGTACATATATACTTGTGTTTGATTCTACCTTTTCCTGTCATCTCTGACTATAATAAATTCTTCTATATCTATATATATATACTATATATATATTATATATACCCAAAACTTGTCCAGATTTTGCTTCTCATTATCACATTATAATTCACTTTATAGATATTGTGTCCATCTTCCCCAACATTACAACGAAATCCTTACATGATGTATCATCATGCAAAATCAAAATCTTCTACATGATGCATTAATTGTCTCCTAAGAGTAGTTAATGTTGCTAGCATTAACCATAACACATTGTTTAAAAGTTGTGAAGAAAACATACCAGATTCCTTTGTGATGTCTCACTTGGATAATAGGTCAGTAGTCTAGTTTTTTTCCCTACATATCTGATGAAATTGAATTTGTTGAAAGGTACTTACCAAATTTCTAATTCACTTCATCCAGTTTGTTAATATGGGATGACTAAAGTTTGTGTGGTATTTTGCCCAACCAATGATGCCTTTTGCATCTCCATATACATGTATCCTCTCTGACCTAAGCCATTTTTTGCTATAAGAACTCCCATAATGTTATGATCTTCGCTTTGTTATTAGTACCCTATCCCACCTTTCATAAGAAATGGAAAAATTTAACTGTCTCAATGACAATTATAGCTCCACATCCACAATTCATCTTATTGTTTGCTCCATGAAATAATCCCATGGAGAGTTCTTGCCAAATGTCTTTGTACTTGCATGTTCTATAGCTGTGCTTCTTCAACATCGAACGAGTTTATTTGTAAAAAGAAATAGTTCTCGAACCACCTCTCCTTTTTTGTTAAAAAATAAGTGCGTTTATGCTAGGGAGATTCCATTTCCATACATCCCAGAGCCATTTGTGATTATGAAAATCCATCCAAGAGCCATTTGTGATTATGAAAATCCCTCTCAACTCTTGGCAATCTTAGATATATATCTTTATCGGAAGACTCTTTTTTAAATTTCCTCCCATATCATTTGATCCACTTGATCATAGAGAGTGATTCATGCCGACTGTATTTGTGATATATATCTCTCTCATTCCTATACATGAGCCTTTGATAACCTGATATATTCAGCCCTGCTCCAAAATTGAAGATCAATGCTTTGAAAACGTGGAAGAAAGATCTAATGTAAGATGAAGATACCTTTTTTGTGTATGAAGTTTAGAATTTGCACAGATAATGAATGATTACCATTCATCCTCATGATATCATCTAATCCAATTTTAATCTTAGTTTCGTCTCTGGCCTCCCATCGAATAAATCCCAGCACCCATTGTAAATTATTCATCATGATTCTCCATATATGGAAGTTTTCTTCCTAACCCCATTACTTATCCATGTCGATAATTCTTAACCATGAATATATTTATTTTTAATAATGAGTGACCATAACCCGCACCTTGACATGACCCTCTACATATTTTTTATAACCAATGCCTAACTAAAAGTTGCAGTGTCTATAATCCCCCAACCTCCCCCTGCTGAACATGCAAATACCAATGGGTTATTCTGAAAATTTTATATTTGCTATGCGAAATTTAAATGACAGAGATTTGCATTTTATGTTTGCGACATTATGCCTTAAAATTTTAATGCCTGTTAGTGGATTTTTCGCCAAGCATCCACATAATATACGAATTTATAGATTTATTTTAAGATAATTTTGCATTATAGAGGATGGAGTGGTTTCTTTGGTTTCATTTGAGGTTGTTTGAGATTGGAAGCGAAATTTCAAATAAAAATGAGGCAAGGGTCGGCACATCTTACCGATTTCTGGTTTTGAATGCGCAAGATGGATGTAATTTCCCTCAAGGATTGTTTTCTCCATTTAACCTGTTCGACATAGTGGCATGAATTTCTCCACTAGTGCTCTTTCACGTGGATGTTCCACGCCAGATATCTTATACGTTTCAACAGTCAAGTGTGATGTTAGATACGATTTTGGGATCTTTAGGACGTGCCGCAACGCTCGACTCATGTAGTACAACTCAACGATGGAATTTGATTGCAGTCTCGAGGTGATTAGTCTATCAAATAAGGAAGGGAAACATTTTTTTCACAAATAATCAATATATATCTATTTTAGTACGAATCTAACATGAAACATGAGTCTAGAGAGATAAAATTTCTTTAAGTAAAAACTAATTTTAAAATGTAAAAAAGAATGTGTAATTTTTTATTGTTTAAATTGTATTTTAGAATTTTTATAAAAATAGAATTATATATTATTAAATCTTAATATTATAAAAATAAAAATAAAATAAAATATAAATATAAATAAAAAAAAAAAAGATACTAAATTTATTAATTTAGTTTTGATGTGGACCCTGTGTCCAAATTAGCCGTTAGGTAGCCGTTGGAGTCTCTGCTCAGTCTATTTAAATTCTTAAGCCTGATATGTGTCTTCAACTTGTCTTACGATGAACCACACTAGTTGGTTCGAAACGCGTGGACAAATGTCTTTTTGATGCGATTTACGCGGAAGCTCTTCTTACAAATATGATGGATCACAGAAGCCTCAATTCTACAATTGTATTTTTGAATGTTATAGAGATTACACAACATGTGCCTTGAGTGTTTTTATGAACATATTAAACTTTTTTTAATTCATTAATATTAATTCATATTAAAAACATTTTTTTATAAGCTTGGTAGGACTACATCTTCATCATGTCCAATATATCACCCCAGTTAGGGCAGGGAATTGAACTAGTGACTTCACATCAAGGAGTGCCTCAATAGAGCACCTCACTGTATATCCTAGACCCCTTGGAAAATACATATTAAAATAGTTTATTCATAACTCATATTGAATATTTTATTCTATACAACATTAAAATATATTATTTTGAAATTTATTTTCTATATATATGAAGTTGATATCATGTATTAAAATATTTTTTGAAAAGTATAAGGTTTAAATACCTTATTCACATATTTTTTTACTTCTAATTACTTTATATGAAATTATATTAGGTTATATGGACAAAATATGGCAAGCATATTTTTTTTTCTTTTCTTTTATTTATTATAGTCGACATTGTTTTTCTATTTAGAGAATATTTTATTTTTATTTTAAGAGGGACAAACATACTTACACATCGCCTTCACACTGGCTATAGAATGAGCCTCTAAGCTAAATTAAGTTTTTATATATTTCACATTTTTTTTATTAAATGGGTGAATTTGTGAGCACTTTTATCATTTTCTACATATTTTATTGGTAAATTTTTTCTTTTATTATTAATAGATAGATATGTAATTTTTTTAGGTTCAATATTGTTAGTGTTTTTTATTTTTAGTGATCGACTATACTAATGGCCTAGCTATTAAAATATAGATAAAAATATGGGAAACATTTAAGATATGGTATGGGGTTTTATATAGATGCCAATCACTTTGTTAAATATATTAGTTTCTTTATTTTATTTTTTATAAATCAAGGGTCTATTCATTCATCAAAAGAAAAGTAAATAGATAGAAAAATTCTAGTAGTCTCACCCACACTAGGTTCATTGACTAATGCTAGCACCATATGTCATAGAAACACAAAGAAAACTAAAGGAACAATCTAAATCTTAACAAGCCAAAAGCACCAAAAGGCCACCAAAACCATAAGAACACATGTAACCATGTTCAATCATCAAAAGTAATGGAAGCCAGATTGTCTGGCCCAGTCCCTAGAGGAGAAGGGGATGATAGGTACATTATACATGTTGCTCAAAGTGATCCAACCACGTTTCCAGTTTCTCCACCTTTTCAGATAGTAGATTCTGACCTCGCCACACCACCACAATCCTTTCTCATACATGGCATTAAAAGTAATGCAATTGATTGAGCATAGCCATGAAAACCTCTTACAATATCATGGGTAAATTCCATGGGTGGCAGTCTCTTAGGATTGGCTTTGGCAAACTTAGCAATATGTTACAACCATATTACAAATATGATTGTTTGATTTATTATGTTGCGCCATATTAATCATATGGTTATAACAAAGGTATTAACATATGCTCCAAAGCCCTGACAGTGATGAAACTTCAACAAAAAATAACATATGGTTAATACATATATTACAACAGTGATACAATATTCGACCTGTCACGTTTCAACATTGGTTTGGCGATTGCATACTCCTTACGAGGTTATACAAGCTCTGGCATATGATGTTAACTTTGGCATATAGTTTTAACCACTCCGTGCCAACCATGATTTGTTGTAACAAAAATTTTAACAAAGGAGTTTGATTTGAACGTTGATTGTTCCATTCGTTGGAGCAGTGTTATCACATTGCTAAACAGTCCGAGGGGTTGGCAGGGTCACTGGATAATGCGGGCTCCACCAACCCTCCCCCACCAATGCATGTTAACAATACTTTAAATATGATAATGTGCCCATGCTATATAAAACAATGTTGTGGAATATTGGTAAGGTTTTGGATTTTTGGTTCAGAGGTCACAGGTTCGACCCTCGACTTTGTAGTTTGACCTTTTTGCTAAGTTTGAATTTGACATGCTAGGTAGCTTGACCGCCACGTGTCTTGTTTTGAAACTTCCACTTGGCCTGCTACCAAGGCTATTTTTCAAATCGAATATACCATCAGGATCAATGCGACGAGCTCTTCGACTTAGCGCTAGTTTCATGAGAATCTGAGACTAAACTTGAAGATGCATTACAAAAGATCGCTGCCACTCAAGATACATCTCTGGAACTTCTTAAATTACAGATCAGATAACCTAATTTGCAAAGAAATAATGAAGAAGGTGACTCTCATTCTCGAGGGGATGGTCCATCACATAAACCTATCAACATTTGGAGCAGCGATCCATCACATGAAAATGCCATTACTTGAAGCAACCCTTTCAACCGACCAACCATGTCTCCATTCTTGGATAATTCCTCTAGAGAGCAAGACTCTCTTTCACTAATTGCAAAGATAGTTACAAATTGGATGAAGTAATATGATACCTTGCCTCACATTGTAAAAGAAACCTTAATCATCAAACAATGTTACTTCATGAGGAGTAAACAAAATCGGAAGACAACCGCATATGGTGGCCCTCAGTCAAACATGGATATGCAAAAGGTCATGGTAAATTTAACTGTCCCTTACTTTGATGGATCAACAAAGTGTTCGGCACGATCATCCATAAAGAAGATGGACACATGTTTCTAGCTCAATCACATGTGAGAGAGGGATGTCATTAAATACACCACACTTCATCTTGATGGAAAAGCACACGAATGGTGGCAACATGATATGGTCACTCTAGGGAATGCAAGCATCATCTCTTATACAATTTCACGGAAAGATTGATAGAAATATTTGATAGGAAGGACCCTAAGTTGTACTTTTGGGAGCTAACCCAACTCCGATAGGAAGGAAACATTAAATCATATATCACAATTCTATAGGCTGGAAGTAATGGTCACCGATCTATTAATGGCTTGATTGGTCATGTTGTTCATAGAGGGGTTTTTAGAACCCCTGTGTGGTTGGGTCAGAGCCTACCAACCCAACACCTTTAAAGACGCAATTAGCTGAGCAAGGGATATGCAAGATGCACTACCCAAGAGTAGATTCCTACCCAAACTAACTATTCTGCAAAAGGGGAAGGAAGTCAAGCAGCAACAATGCGAGTCTTTTGGGAAGGGCAAGTTGGATGATGAAACTGGGAAAGATATTCAGAGGAGAAGGCTATAATTCTCTTGTTAGGAACCTTTTGTGCCAGGACACCAATGCACTAAAGGAAAGCCCCACTATGTTGAAGTATTTTCCGAGAGCGAAGATGAGGAAGAGAATCCAAACTCCGATAAGGGAGAATCGCAAGGTATAGGGGCAGTACAAGAGGAGATCCCGGAAGGGATTATTGATTCCCTTACAGGGGTCACAAGATATCATAAATTTTGAGCTAGGGGCACCATACAAGGACCAAAAGTGGCTGTGTTGATTGATGGTGGGGCCTCCCACAAATTCATTGATGCAAATTTTTTGGCTAGAAGAGTACTAATGACTAAATAATTTGGAAGATTTATAGTTCTGATTCCTGGAAAGAAGGAGCAAAATTGCATACCATGCACTAAAATAACCCCTAACATGAGTCTAACAATGGGTAACTACACAGTTATAGATACATTTTTTGTTATGGATTGTCTAGACTCTCATGTAGTATAAGGGGTCCAATGGCTATATTCATTCAGGACTCACACAGTAAACTAGCAAGACTTGGAATTTTCATTTATAGGACCATATGGTAAGAAGGTGATGTTGAGAGGAATGCATGCATATCTGCCCAATATTGTGACATCCAATAGGATGGAGGAATATCTTCGACATGGGGATATTGTATGGGCAATGGAGTGTCGAATCATGGAGAAGAAACCAACAAAACAACATGAGAAGTATTCCCCTGACATCATGGAATTGTTGCAAAAACACTAGAATTTTTTTAGAGATATACCCCCAGGGTGACCACTAGATAGGGTATTTGAGAATATCATTAAACTAGAGGAAGGGGTCCAAGATGTCATCACCACCCCTTACCAACATCCCAAATCATATAAGGATGAGATAGAGAAAGAAATCCAATAGTTGTTGCCATTAGGACACATTCAACCAAGCTCAAGCCCTTTTGCTTCATTGATAGTATTGGTCAAGAGGAAGGATGGATCCCTAAGGATGTGCATAGATTATCGGGTGCTAAACAAGAAGACCATAAAAAATAGATACCCTATCCCCAGGATTGATGAATTGATGGATGAACTAAAAGGGGCCAAGTACTTCTCAAAGATTGACCTCCGCTCAGGTTATCACCATATCAATGTTCGAAATTGGGACATTCCAAAGACAACTTTCAAATGCCACTATGGAAATTATGAATTCCTAGTGATTCCTTTTGGATTGACCAATGCCCCTACAACATTTTAGTCATATATGAACCATGTGTTTAACAAGTAGCTATGAAAATTTGTGTTGACATTCTTCGACGACATCCTGATTTACAGTCAAACATGGCAGGAGAATCTACAACATTTGGAAGAGGATTTGGGAATACTAGAGGCACAACAATTTTATGCCAAAATCTCCAAATGTGAGTTTGGCATGACAAAATTATTGTATTTGGGCCACATCAATGGAGGCCAAGGCTTCAAAGTGCACCAAGAGAAGATTGAAGTCATTCTTAATTGACCCACTCCCAAAATTGTAGCAAAATTAAGAAGCTTCTTCGTTATTTATACTTATTATAAAAGAATTATTAAGGGATATTCACAGCTAGAAACACCTCTTACTGACCTGACAAAAAGGGGAGCCTTCATATGGAAAAGACAACACATGGAACATTTGAGCGAATTAAGGAAGTGATGAGTTCATGCCTAGTTCTAGCCTAGTCAGACTTCTCCCAACCATTTGTATTGGAGTGTGATGCTTCTGGGGAAGGAATTGGGGTTTTTTTAACACAAAATCATCATATGATTTCTTTTGAGAGTAGGAAGCTTCAAGATTATGAGTGCTCTTACTCCATTTATGAAAAATAATTGTTGGAAATTATGCATGCATTGGCCAAGTTTTGACCATATCAAGTGGGCAACATATTCAAAGTAAAAATTGATTATAATAGTCTCAGATACTTCCTTGAGCAAAAGGGATTAAATAAAAGACAACAAAAGTGGATCAAAAATATCCAGGCCTATGAATTTGAGACCTACTACCACAACATACCTACCTACCTAAGTCAATCTCTATAAATAATCTCTTTGTAAACAAATTCATCCATTCTGAAATAAAATGAGTACACCATTCTGTAATTGAATACTCTGTGCATTTATAAAGGTCTACTGTGGTAGTAGTTTTCTCTGAGCTATCATCCGAAGTTCGCAGGAAGTTCACCAAAAGAATGAAGGGACGCCAAGGTCGTTGTTAGGCAGAAAGTCGTTGTTGAGACCGTGAGAGCGTGAAAGTTCTAAGTAGGTTCACTACTGGTTCACCACTGGTTCACCAAGAGTTGGCTATTAGAGAAGAATGAACAAACGGAGCAAGAAGCAAGCTCGTGACAGGATCCCTTGCTGAAAATTGGCATCAGAGCCAGTAACGTCTGTTTCAGAAGGTCGGTATTCAAAAATTAATACTCATACAAAATGGATTCTTTCCGGAAATTAGTGTCTTTCCGAGAGTTGTAAGAAAGAGATTCTAAGGGTGAAGAAAACCCTTTAAGGGATATGTTTGCATCAAGTTCCATTCATGTTCTAAATTCTGCTGAACTTGAATATGAAGAACCCTAGCCTTTTGCCCGTTGGGAACTACCTGCCATAGCTCCCTTAGAAGTGTATAGTGATCTGTTTGTTTTCCATTTAAAAGCTGCAACTAGGATTAATATAAAAGAGTCTGTAAGCCAAATACAAGAAAACTCAGATAACATCCAAACTATATCTCTGTTAAATCCAAAAGAATTAGAGGCCAAGGCAAAAAGGTTGAAAACCAATTATCTGCACTTAGGATGAATTCGAGTAGGGATTAATCCTTTGACACATAAAGGATTACATACTTTTGTGCTCGCCACTGTCAAAGACTTGACATTTCCAGAACATTGGGTGGTAAATAATCCTAAGCCTCTTTTGCCAAAGAATATCACCTCTGCTGATATTACTGAAAATCTAACTTCTGCTGTCATCTCTTTTCCCCGAAGATCTACAATTGACCGCCAAAGAATTGAAGCCGCCTGTAAACTATCCAAATATTACAAAGACCCCTCCATTGTAGATACAACTTCTTCCAATTCATCTTCTTGTAGACATAATTCTTTATTTGAATTAGCAGAAATTGTAAATTTTTCCTCTTTAGAAGTTAAATGCCCTGAATGCCAAGAATATGTAAATCTGCTTACACTTGCCGAATCTGCAATACATGCCAATCATAACTCCAGATTTGATACAGCTCCTCCTTCAACCTCTATCATTCCATGCCTAAATCCCAAGTGTTCAGATATACCTTTTCTACATGAGCAGGATTCAAACCATGTACTCATGATGCATGAAATTGTGACATTAGAAGAAGAAGACCCAAGGCTGACTGAGATGATGTGCCTAATGTGACCTGCTAAGCCCATATATGGCCTAGGATTCCTTGAGCAGGAAAATCACCTGATACCATACTGCAGATTCTGCCCAGTTCCTGATGACTGCAAAAAGCCTGCAGTAATGGAAATACATAAATTCTACTCTTTCATGGATGGATGCCTAAAATCAGAGATTAGTGCAAAATGGATGAATGCCATGTTAAATTGGGATTTGTACACTAATCCATAGGCAGATGAATTTGACAAGAATTATACTCCTCAAGAGAAGAGAGATTTGGCTGAAGATTGGAAACATTTTATGGAAGCCAATAATACATGGATATCTTTCTACTCTTGGAAAGATAATATTGCCCCATTAAATGTTTTTACTGGTTCCACAAGTGCTCCAGTAAACGAGCATGCTTGGACTGCACTAGATGGAACAAAAGTTGAAACTCCATCAACATTTCCTCCTTTCAAAGGAATTGCGATTGGAGAAAATCAAAATACAGCCAAAGCCATACCACTGGTACAAAAGGATGACAATGCTCTAGGCATTGATGGAAGAATACAAAAAGTCAGTGAACAGCTCAATTGGACAAATATTGCATTAAAAGGCTTAGAAATAAATGCAGCAAAAACTGCAAAAGTAAAGGAACAAATTGATACTGTGCAAGTATCAATTAATGATGTAAATAAATGTTTGAACAATGTACAATTTGATTCCAGTTTGACTCCTTTTTATGCAAGAGAATCTTTATCCAAGATAGAAGGAGTAGAAGAAAAGTTAGTTGATCACTTGGATACAAATAAACATCTCATAACCAGTTTAACAGATAAAGTTGAAAAGATGAATCTGTCAAAAGTTGAAAAACCAGTACCAAACTCCTTTCTTGTGGAAAGAAACATAAAGATTCAGGACCCTGTTAAGACTGTCAACAGGTTTCCAACTCTATTTCCTAAAGAAATAGTCTCCTCCTCAGAGCCTGAGACTACAACAAAGATAACCATTGCATCCTTGTTTAAGGATGAAGATGAAGAAAAAGGGAAAGAACAGAAGAGTCAGGATACACAAATCTTTCCCATATATGAACCTCTTGAGCATAGGCTCACCAAATATCCAACACCTGACATTGAAGGGAAAGGAAAGCTTCGTGAAGCACACACCTTTTTCCTAGATTCCCACAAAGAGTGGAACAGAGATAACATGAGTGTTGGTCAAATCGGACAGATGATAGATATGATGTATACAGAATATAAACTCATGTGTCTTAGAGGAAAAAGTGAAATTGATGCTTGTATGACAATTATTCAATGTTTTACAGGGACACTCCTCAGGTGGTGGGAGACAGAATCTTCTCCTAAGCTCATTGAAACAATGGAAGCAGAAGTGCTTAAATATGAGAAAGGAGATGTAATACACAATTCTGATGGCACAGTTACTAGCAATATGATAGGCGCCTTGACATCAATGATCTTAGAACATTGGTGTGGAAGTGAAACAGAAATTGCTGATAAAAATGAAGTTATTTTGATGAATCTAAAGTGCCACAAAATGTCCCAATATGAAGACTTCCATAGAGTCTGGATGCAAAAAATCTTTGAAGTTAAAGATTCTAAAACTTGTTGTGGAAACAGGTATATCTTGCAGCCTTGCCATCCAGATTTGTTGACTATATTAGATTACAAGAAGTCTTCCAGTTACCTTTTCAGTCATACACATGGGGTGAGATATATGCTCACATTACAAAGACGCTGATAAGTATTTGTACAAGCTCAAAGGTAAATAAATCTCTGGAAAAACTTTCCAGATTGCCAAACAAGAAGTCCATCTGCAGCAAGTATGGACTTACAGCAGATGATCCTTTGGTCAAAAAGAGAAAAGCTAAGAAAAGAGCAAAGAGAGAGTTCAAAGAAACTTTCTACAAGAACAGAAGAAAGTATCCAAAGGATAGGAAAAGGTATTCTAAACCAGTGAGAGGCCAAGCCTCTAAAACAAAGAGAGGGTATTATAAGTATGTTCCCAAAACACACTATTATGATCCCTCTGATATTCACCTGCACATAGCCAAGCAGGAGAAGTGGAACAAAATCACTTGTTGGTTATGTGGGAAAAATGGACATACATCCTCCAGATGTCCACAAGGGGAAGAGTCAAAGTTAAACAGAGGAAAGAAATATGAGGCCTTTGCTCAGAAAGCCAAACAAGTTAAGCAGGAAAGAAGAGAACCAAAGCTTTGCATGAAATGTGGTTCTCGAGCACACAAAAAAAGCGCTACTCGAATGTTACCATCAAGGAAATTGCTCGGTAGCACTAGATAGAAGAATCATCTTATGATTCTTTCAGTTCTTCTTCTGCAGAAGAACTACATGCTCACACGGAACAATATTCAGATTCTAGTTCTTCGGATTGTTTATGTTCTGATCCTGAACAATGTGCTTGTCATGCACAATATGACTCTAATTCTGAATATTTCAGTGAATCAAGTGAAGAAGAGGAAAAGACCAAGCCTGAGAAAGAAAAAGTCCTCATGGCAGCAACAGAAGAAGACGAACTGAAGATTCTATCTCAAATACGTGCCATGGAGGAAGGAGACATGAAAAACCGCCTGATCGAAGCTTTTACAGACCAGCTCAAATCCAAAGCTTCCAAAGAATCAGTTAAGAAGTCCCTATTCATTGATGCTTCATATGAAAAAAATACAAAATCATTTCAAATGCATCACCAAAAGCCTGGTAGGGTGAGATCACTCACTCTAGGAGAAGTAAGCCATGAAATTCATAATCTCAAGGCAAAATATCTACAACGAAAGCTCAAACTGCAGAGCTGAAGAAAGGTAAACAAATGGCAAGAGAAGAAGAATATGATCAGCCATGGGAAACTGCTCAATATAGCAGTAACCAAGAGGTCCAGGTTGCTGAAGGAATGAAGGATCGAAACTTTGGATTCACAGATATGAGATTATTAACTATCTCCTATCAGCAACACCAAGTTAAAGTAAATGTCTGCATAAAAGGGAAAATGTTTGAAATGGTTGCACTTTTAGATTCTGGAGCAGACATAAATATCCTCAACATGAAAAATATTCCAGCGAAGTATTGGGTTGCTGCAGAAAGGAAGATAGTTGGTTTGGGTAATAAAAAGCTCCAATATGAAGTACCCAAAGCCTCTCTCTGCTTTGATACTCACTGTGTTTATTTGAAATTTGCAGTAGCTGACATACCAATAGATTGTATACTGGGGAATGTCTTTCTGGCAGCAGTAGAACCTCATGGGTCACTCAGACTCAAATGAGGAAAAGTTGGATATTTTATCTCTGTTCCCACATTTAAGGGGACAAGAAAGAAAATTGAGCTTCTATACATTTCAAATCCCAGAATTTCAACAATGGTCCAAACTATGCAAAATTTGGACAAAGCCGAAGCTCGATTGTCAGATCTAAAAGATCTAAAATCTACTCTAAAAGTATAAGAACAACTCAAGTTGCCCCAGACAAAGAGAAAGATTGAAGACTTAAAGAAACAGATCGAGGAACAATGCTGCTCAGAAGAACCTAATGCATTTTGGCATAGGAAGCAGCACACTGTAGAGCTCCCTTACAAGGAAGACTATGTTGGTAAGCCTTGTAAGAGTCGAGCAATACCTATGAGCAAAGAGTACAGAGATCTTTGCAACAAGAAATTCAGCAGCTCCTTAGCAGAAGATTGATCAGAGAATCAAATAGTCCTTGGAACTGTTATGGGTTCTATGTAAACAAGAGAGCTGAACAAATCAGAGGCATCCCAAGGCTAGTCATAAATTATAAGCCTCTAAATTCAGTCCTAGCTGATGACACCTATCCAATACTCCATAAAGGATATCTAATCAGGAGGATAGCGGGGGCTAAAATCTTCTCCACGTTTGATCTGGAAGCAGGATTTTGGCAAGTGTCCATTTCTGAGAAAGATAAATTCAAAATTGCCTTTAGTATACCAGTAGGACATTATGAATGGAATGTCATGCCTTTTGGGTTAAAAAATGCTCCATAAAAATTCCAAAAGGTAATGGACGGTATTTTGAAGCCATATTTTGATTGGCTAATTGTATATATAGATAATGTATTAATTTTTTCTAAAACCATTCATGATCATTTTAAGCATGTAAATATATTTAAGAATCTAGTTAAGCACAATAGTTTGGTGCTTAGCAAAAAGAAGATAGAAGTTTTTCAAACTTCTATCAAATTTTTGGGCCACACAATCTACAATGGGTAGATTTCTTTGCAGAAACATGCACTTGAGTTTGCAGACAGATTTCCAGATGTCATAATAGAAAAGAACCAACTGCGAGGGTTCTTAGGTTGCCTTAACTATGTTAGCAATTTCTATCAGGACTGCGCCAATGACAGGAGAATACTGAACAAAAGACTGAAGAAGAATCCTCCAAAATGGACAGATGTCCATACAAAGGCAGTCCAGAATATAAAGGCTAAGGTAAAATCTTTGCCTATCTTATATGTCGCCAATGATCTTGTATATAAAATTGTTGAATCAGATGCAAGTAATATTGGATGGGGTGGAGTTTTAAAGCAAAAAGTTGGAAAAGAAGAACAAGTGGTTCAATTTGCATCTGGAGTGTGGAACCAAGCCGAGCTGAACTACTCCACCATAGAAAAGGAAGTAAAGGCAGCATGGAATTGCATCAGTAAGTTTGAAGTTTATCTTATTAACAAACCTTTTTTACTTAGAACTGATGAATCTGCTTTGCAGAAGGTGTTAACAAAAAATATCAAAAAAGCCGGAGAAGTCAAGTTTGCCAAATGGCAAGCTCTTTTTGCAAACTTTGATTTTCAGGTAGAACACATTAGAGGAAAGGACAACAGTGTCCCTGATTTGCTTAGCAGGGAATATATTGAACACAGAGATCATGTCATGATGATCATCACTGAGTGGGACCAGCACCAAAAACAAGAAGTGCTAAGGACCATCCCAGATAACCAAGGCTGGGAGGAATACAAAAGAAATTGGAAACCCACTTGGCAGCTAAGAAACACGAAGGTCCTGGACGCCAACTTGCAGCCTCATACTGACATTCAACACTTTGTACGCGAAAGAAAGTATACCCTAAAGGTAGCAAGTGGATTCATGACATGATATATGACAAGGCCAAAAGAGATGTTGGGATTGTGCACCAAGTTTTAGAGCAGAACTTTCACGATATTGTCGGGATTTGGTGTCACAAAGGGCGTAGTACTAGCATTTATGAAAGATACTTTTGCATCTACCGGACTAGAGATCTTTGGAATGAGCAAGGGCATTGGCCTCTCCAACCTTGTGCTCGTTGGCCTAGAAATGATCCAAAGATCATATTTCCTAACACTGCTTATGATTTTGCAGGGTACAAAAAGTTGTGGTGGGATTTTCTAAATGTTGATGATAAGGAAGAAACTCACTACACAAAACTAAAATTTAGCACATTAGCTGCTTCTCAGAGAAATCAGCAGTGCCAGTGGTTTCGGGAATGGTGGAGTGATTACGGAATAAGTAGAACGACCATGGACCCTGTATATCATGAAGCCTACAAAATAAAATATTGTGATTGGTGCCAAGAACAGGGTATTGGAGAATGTTTTCATACTATATACAAAACTGTCAAAGAAATGACAGACAAAGAATGGTCTCCATTCCATAACTTAAACTATTCACTCCAGGAATATATGAGTGAACACTTAGAATGGTTAGTTCTAATCAAAGTGAAACATCAAATTGTCTTGCAGGATATACACTAAAGCCTGGGATGACCTATTGTATAAAAGAGATAGTTTTCCTTATTTAATAGTATTTTGATGGTTCACATGGACTTTCCATTAAAAGTATCCATATTGTAAACACGAGTACCAGTCACAAGGGCTTAATTGTGACCAGATTTCCCGTGGGCTTTGCTGTACTAAAGCTTCCACTGTGTAAATACTCTTTCTCGTGGGCTTTTGTGAAAAGGCATCCACTTTGTTTTTTCGGCCTCATCATTTTCTCGTTGGCTTTGATAAAAAGTATCCACTTTGTTTTGTGCAAATTATTCTCCGTAAGATTTGCTTTTTCGGACAAGAATCTGCTGGAAGGATGACGCCTTGGCATTACCCGAAAGCAATAATTCCATCCACTCGGATTGGAATCTTTGTGCGGACGTTTCCCTGGCGGTACCTAAAAGTAATGATTCTATCCACCTTTGGGTCAGATCATGGATGTCCCACATTAATGCTTGTCCCCCCCTCGCTTCCTATATAAGGAGGGTAAGGCCCATTGCCGAGGCATACGGATTTGGAGTCAATTTGAGTCTTTGTGTGTTGTGTCGAGTTTCTCTCGTGCTCTGCATCTGCGGACACTCTGTCTGATCTACTTGCATCACGAGACAAACTCAAGTCCTTAGGTGATTTGAGAGCCTCCGCATCAGGGGTTTGAACCTAGTGTGAACCTAAAGTGGCCAAATCATATAGAAAATCGACCAGTCTGTAAATGTGTCTAAGTCTTATTCTGAGGCAGGGCCTATCCTTCGCCAGGTAGCTTCCGGTACTGCTTGTTCCCTGCGGACAACATAAAGCCCAGTAAATGCAAAGATAGTCAATCTCTGTAAAGAATCTCTCTGTAAACAAATTCATCCATTCTGAAATAAAATGAGTACACCATTCTGCAATTGAATACTCTGTGCATTTATAAAGGTCTGCTGTGGTAGTAGTTTTCTCTGAGCTATCTTCCGAAGTTCGCAGGAGGTTCGCCAAAAGAACGAAGGGATGCCAAGGTCATTGTTAGGCGAGAAAGCCGTTGTTGAAACCGTGAGAGCATGAAAGTTCTGAGTAGGTTCACTATTGGTTCACGAGGAGTTGGCTATTAGAGAAAAACGAAGAGACGCACCGAGTGACTTCATTTCATTAATTCGGGGTACTTCTAAGCCTGCGATAAGTGAACACGGTCTGGCTCGAGAAAATAAATTATTTGCAAAATGATATACCATCCAGGGAGGTAAGGTAGAACTGAAACTTTATAAGTGGTTCATTTTAAACAAAATGATAAAAAGGTAAAAAGGTTATTCCATAGGGATTCCAGACATGTCCCATGTGGTCATGCATATGCATGTACGGGGAATTGGAATATATATATTAAATTAAAAAAATAATTACACAGCAGATCACATTGAGTAAGGTTCAAAACTACACGTCACTTATGTAACACAACCTGGTGATTTCCCAAACCAAAAGCTGGTCTTTGTCGCCCAGATTTTTGTATGCTTTCATTTTGATGTGAACGTCGGAGGAAAAGACGAGACAATGATGATGATAGTGAGAGCTCTACAACATAGGAATGAACCCGTGACATGTGAGGGGGAGGAAATTATAATTTTTTGAATGGGAATGGGTATTAGTGACGTTGGAAAAAAATGTAAACAGTCAATAATACGTTTGGCATAGTTTCAAACACGTTAAACGAGCGTTAAAATTTTACGAACTTCAAATATTAACGTTTGGCAGAGGAAATTATAATTTTTTGAATGGCAATGGGTATTAGTGATGTTGGAAAAAAATGTAAACAGTCAATAATACGTTTGGCATAGTTTCAAACACGTTAAAAATTTTTATGAACTCCAAATATCGACGTTTGGCCTAGTTCAAACACGTTCAAAGAAACGAGCATTAAAATTCTCTGAACTTCAAATACAGTCAAAATGCTCTATGATGAGCAAAATCCCCATCAAATTCCATCCCCGTCCAACCACACTCCCAAAATCTTCCCACATAAGTCCAGTTCACTGCGCACTTGACGGCTGAAACATATAAGATATAAGAGATCTGGCATGGAACGTCCACACGAAAGAGCACCATCGGAGAGAGTGGAGAAAGTCAGGGCACTCTATAGTGGAAGTTAAATGGAAAAACCTGTTTAAAAAGTTAATTAATTTTATTATGGAAAATAATTTAAAATTAGAGTTAGTTAAATGAATGTTGAGTCAAATCGAATTGAGTGATAGACGAATTTAGTGTA
This sequence comes from Pinus taeda, assembly GCA_000404065.3. Lineage (NCBI taxonomy): Eukaryota > Viridiplantae > Streptophyta > Pinopsida > Pinales > Pinaceae > Pinus > Pinus taeda. The sequence continues at coordinate 54,010 of APFE031723804.1, forward strand.
ATTACATATTATTTTAAGTCAATAGTTAATTAGAAACATATAAATATTCTTCACCAAATTCATTGTAATGAATAAAGATTTATATGATATAAATATTCCTCACCAGATTCATTGTAATGAATAAAGATTTATATCATCCATAAAAAATCTGCAACTCGTGTTTGTGTGTGAAATTTTTATTTTAACTCTTTTGCCTTTCCAAAAAATTAGTATCGACGCTGAAAAAGGATCATAAGTTCGTGATGCCTACAGAACCAGTGTGAAAGGGGCCCAGAGGAAAAAAGAATTACATTACCAAATTATCACAATGTTAAGGAAATGCGCAGGTCAGTGCAAAATTCACACCTAATTAGTGCAAAAACTGTGCAAATTTTGGTTAAACTTGGAATCCAGAAAATTCGGTTTATGTACTCAGACCAATTTTATCGAGGGTGCGCATATCCCGTAATGCATTAAAAGCCTGTAATACGTTTGAAGAAGTCAAAGTTCTTTTTAAAGTTTTCGAAACTGTCACGTGGAACCCAACCCATGGCTTACTTCATACGTACTGTTGAAACTATTCAAAAAGATTTGTTTCAAGGGGGCATTTCATATAAAGGATTCGTACAAAAGCTTTGTATGTAGGCATTTTATAAAGGTTTTTTAATAAATTTTTAAAAATATATTTTTATAATGTTTTTTCAAAAGGAGTATTATAAAAATTTATATATAATTTTTTTATAAAAAGATATTTTTTTATATAAAAAAATAATAATTAAGAGTTTTGATTTTTTCTTTTAAAGAAGGGTATATTATTATTTGAAGAAAAGTTTTAAAGAAAATGATTTTCTCAAATTTCCAATTTTAGTTTTACACGGAAGGATTGTGATGTGTGGGTCATTAAGATGACGACCACGTTGCAGGCTTATGATGTTTGGGATTATGTCTAATTTAGGTTTTCAGAACTTCAGGATGAAGCAGAAGAACGAGTTCTCAATAATGCACAAAGGGATCTATGGAAGACAAAAAGAAAAATGCACAAGCGTTGCAATTTATCTAATAAAGAGTGGACCGAGCAGTGTTCCAAAAAATTATGATTGCGTCTTCAACAAAGGAAGCATGGGAAACCTTAGCGAGAAGCTATAAAGGTATGGCCAAAGTCAATATTGTTAGGTTGCAGAATACTAGGAGAGATTTTGAAAGTCTGCAGATGAAGGAGATAAAGGACATCGATTCTTTCATGAATCAGGTCATGACTGTCATAAACCATTTAAAAATTTACGGTGAGGAAATTAAAGATCAAACAATGGTTGAGAAGGTCCTCAGATCTTTGTCTACCAAATTTGATGTTATGGTAGCAGCCATAGAAGAAGCCAAGGATTTGACATCACTGACAGTTGATGAGTTGATGGAATGACTTCTATCACATGAGCCAAGGGCAGACAGAAATAAGGATTCCACTTTAAAAATCGCTTTCAAAAGCCAGGTTTATATTTCAAGAGACAAAGGTCGAGGCAAAAGTAGATCAAGAGGTAGAGGACGAGGTAGAAAACATGGTGATCAGAGAGATGGACGAGAAGAGTATGAACATGAAAGTGGAAGCAATGATAGAAGCTTCAACAATAATTAAAGAGTTGACAAATCAAATGTGAGATGTTATTATTGCAACAAATTTGGTCACTGTGTCTGTCATTGCACGAAGAGGATGGATGATCAAGGGAACCAAAGAGTTAATGTTACTACAGAGAGTACTAACTTGATGTTCCTATCTTGCCATACCATGAAAAACCTTTTAATAATGTGTGGCTATTAGAAAGTGGTTGTAGTAACCACATGACAGGAAATAAGAATTTGGTTGCAAATTTGGATCAATATGTGAAGACAAAGGTAAAGTTGGGGACAGACAAAATTGTTGATGTAGATGGAAAATGAGTGTTCAACATTTCGACCAAGCAGGATGAGCCAAAGACAATCTATGAGGCATATTATGTCACTGGTCTCAAACATAATTTGATAAGTGTCAATCAATTGACACAGAAGGGATAGTTATTTATCTTTCAAGGAAAAGAGTGTGTTATATATGATAAGCCCCCAAGCATGTGAATGATAGAAAAGGTGCAGATGACGAGGAACAAACTCTTTCCTCTAGTCATGAATTATAGTCATCAGGCCAGTTCTTTTACAATAGTATGTTCTAGTTATTATTGGTTATGGCACTGTCGATTTGGACACTTGCACTTTTCTAGTTTAAGATAGTTGCAACAGAAACAGATGGTCAGAGAACTACCTCCCATCAGAGAATCTGTTAGAACCTACTAGTATTTGTGAGTGTTGCATCTTGGGAAAGAAACACTATGAAAATTTTCCAAGGAGAGTTGCATACAGAGCAAAGCAACCCCTTGAGCTAGTGCATACAAATTTGTGTGGACCTATGAGGACACACTCGATTGGTGGAAGTTGTTACTTTCTCACTTTCATTGATGACAATAACATAAACACTTCAGTTTAATTCTTCAAGCAGAAGTGTGAAACTTCTGCAAAGTTCAAGGAATTCAAAGCCTTAGCAGAAAACCAAAGTGATCGAAAAATCAAAGTATTGAGGTCAGATCATGGTGGAGAGTATGATTCGAAGGCATTCAATGATTACTACAAACAACATGGAATGAGAAGATAGTTTACAACGAGGTACACACCACAGTAGAATGGTGTATCATAGAGAAAGAACAAAACCATTATGAATATGGCCAGGAGCATGTTGAAAGGAAGAAGCTTGTCTAATGAGTATTGGGCATAAGAAGTTTCATGTGATGTTTATGTGATTAACAGATCCCCTACAAAGAGTGTGATGAATAGAGTACCAGAAGAAGATTGGTTAGGTATGTCTTGCAACGTATCTTATTTCAAAGTATTTTGATGTGTAGCTTATGCACATCTGCCTAAAGTGCTAAGAGGCAAATTGGATGTTAAAAGTGAAAAATGCATGTTTACTAGTAATAGTGAGCAATCAAAAGATTACAAATGATATAACCCTATAGAAAATAAGACCATAATTAGTAGATATGTTGTGTTCAAAAAACAAGAGTCATGGAATCGGATTGTAGACAAAACCGTTGATGCACAAGTGTCGCTTATGAAAGAATACAATGTAGCAAAAAAGGAGTAGCGGGGATCGAAAGAGCAAACACCAAACAAAGTCACACCAGCAAGGACTCCAAGATTTTATGAGCAGCATGGATCTTCAAGAACATCAACAGATCGAGATTATCCCAACAATCAATTAGGTGATGAATCAAGCAATGGTAAGACAAATATGAGAAGTCTGAAAGTTATTTATGATGTTTTGGATGTTAGTTCAAATTTTTCATTATTTTCATTCCAACCTTATTCGTTTGAAGAAACAGTCAGAGATTAAAATTAGCTGTAAGCCATAGATGAATAAATTGAAGCTATTGAAAAGAATAATATATGATATTTGGTTGATTTGCCAAAGGACAAAAATCTCATTGTTGTGAAATGGGTGTACAAGACAAAGTTGAATGAGAAAGGTGAAATTGACTGATTTAAAGCAAGACTTGTAGCAAACGGATTCTCGCAGCAATGGGGAATAGTCTTTGGAGAAAAGTTTGGTTCAGTAGCTAGATTGGATAATGTAAGAGCAGTTCTAGCCACAACAACTCACAACAAGTGGAAGTATATCAGATGGATGTGAAATTAAACTCGTTGAATGGAATTCTAGAAGAAGAAATTTATGGGCAGCAACCTCAATGATATGAATTTGAAGGTAAAAAAGATAAAGTTTGCAGGTTGAAGAAAGCACTCTATGTACTCAACTAAGCGCCTAGAGTTTGGTGTAGCAAAATTGATAGCTACATGATCAAGAATGGATTTTGTAGAAGTAACATCGAGCCTACCTTTTACACAAAGGTTAATGAGCATGGACAAATTTTGATTTTTTCCTTATATGTTGATGACATGATTTATACAAGTGATTTTGAGTTAGATGAATTTAAAAAAACCACGATGAAATCGTTTGAGAAGGCATATCTTGGTCTCATGAAATATTTTCTTGGCATAAAAGTTGAGCAATTTGAAAAATGAATTTTTATTTGTCAAAATAAATATCCTAGAGATTTGCTAAAAAGATTTAGGATGGAAAATTGCAAACATGTCCCTACACCAACTGCAACAGGTACAAAGTTAAACAAGGATGATGAAAGATGAGATGTCAATCCAACTCTATCCAAAAGATTGGTTGGAAACCTCATGTATCTCACAACTACAAGACCAGATATCATGCATGGAGTGAGTTTGATTTCTAGATTTATGAAGAGTCCAAAAGACACACATTGGAGAGCAGGAAAATGAATTGGATACACTGATAGTGATTTTGCAGGTAGTTTGGATGATAGGAAGAGAACTTCTAGTGTTGTATTCCATCTTGGTTCAGGTGTGATTTCATGGGCATCTAAGAAGAAGCCTATTGTAACACTATCATCAGCAAAATCATAATTTGTAGTAGCAACATCAGCAACATGTCAAGCAGTATGGTTAAGAAGAGTATTTCATGGGCTCAAGCAGAAACAACAAGGATCAACAACAATATATTGTGACAACACCTCAACGATTGAACTATCCAAGAATACTGTGTTTCATCAAAAGAGCAAGCATATTGATACTAGATATCATTTTACTAGAGAACTTGTGAGCAATGGAGAAGTTCACTTGAAGTCTTGTAAATCTAGTGATCAATTGATTGATATATTTACTAAGTCATTAGCAAAAGATGTGTTTGAGTTTCATAGAAGAAACTTGGTTGTTGTAAGCCTAATGAGATGTTTGAGTTGTCTTGAGTCACGTCCTAGTTTAAATGTTCATAACTAAAGGGGAGTGTTAAAATCGCTAATTAACTGCCACATGGAGAATAATCTGAAATTAGAGAGTTAGTTAACTTAGTGTTAAGTCAAGTCGAGTTAAATGAGAGACAAATTTAGTGTGTGGTTGCATGTCAAATTATTTTAGGTGAGTTGTTAGTTGAAAACATATAAATATCGCTCACAGGGTTCATTGTAATCGATAAGTTTTGTGTGATCAATAGAAGAGTCGCTCATTGTAATCGATAAGTTTTGTGTCATCAATAGAAGAGTCGCAACTCGTGTGTGAAATTTGTATTTTGGCTCCTTTACCTTAAAAGGTTTGCATCACATCTGTCTTACTTACCTCATTTTTATAAAACAGGCCAATTCCAAGTTCCAATTCCAAGTTCCAAACCAAGAAGCCTCAAATGAAACGAAGAAAATAGCAGATATTGAGTTTTATGAATAACCCATTGGTATTTGCATGTTCAACGGTATAAACTGCAAAGAATAAATATACCTAGTGAGTTTGGGATGATTTTCCTTAATGGCCAATAGCTATCAACTTAACGACTGCACACCCACCTCAACAAAGTGTTACGGCCTATGATGGTTGTTAATTTTGATGCTATTTTAATGTTTGAGGATGGAGTTTAAAAAATAAATATAGTAATTATTCAGATCGTTTAATTTGGAAACTCTTTCCCATTTCAAAATATATAAACTTATCAACTTTGATAAACAAACTATTTAAAATACATTTATCATTTAAACACAACTCCACATGCTAAAATATAAACCCAAAAAAAAATCAATATAAAAGTCACTCCCACATTACCCAAACATTGGCTGAGGCAATATACATTAATCAATGGGATATACACAATCTACATATGAACATCCATGTACATTATAAAATAATAAATAACATTAATGTACAATCTACTATAACCTAAAGTCAGTTGGAAATGCCATCAACGCAAATGTTAAAAGCCGTACAAGATGACAGTCTGATGTGGATACCTTTATTCTGATCAATGATATTGACAGGCGTTGTTTAATAGTTATTTGCTTTTGGCGGGAGGATAGGTTTTTTTTGTTAAACATTTATTTATTTGTTTTTTGGTTTAAACTAGTGTGTAGATATAGATTTAATACTGGAAAAACTTTTTGTAAGTATGTTCACAATTCAAATTTTAAAATATTTTCACAACTCAAATTTGAGATTTTAAAAAATCTTTGTTTAATTATAAACCAATTAAATTGGAAAATAAAGACAAAACCTCCCAAACATTTAACGGATAAAATACAACCTTAAAGACAAAACCTCCCAAACATTTAACGGATAAAATACAACCTACTCATATGTAAACTGCATTGGAAATTCCGTCCATGCAAATTTTAAAACCTGTACAGGTTGACAGTGAATTTAAAAAAATAGGTGACATTGAGTAATATTTAGACTAAATAATCATGTAGCCTATGAACATCATAGTTTGCTGAATATCACATTTGTGCGAATTTTCTATTGGAATGTGTCTATTCACAGGCCAAAATATTTTAGGTTTCATATTGTATCTTGGCAGACGTACATGCCTGCGAGTTTGTGGGAAAATCAACACAATATTGTACGTGGATCAAATGCTAAAGTTCGCTTTTGATACTGATTACGTGCAATGCACATTGTACAAATTACAACTTTTTAGAATTTAGCGGTGACAAAAACCCATACAATTTATATTTTAAAATGGAAGGCAACAAAGTATGCCGATCCATAATAACCAATTTCAATCTTCACCTCTGAACCATAAGCCTTAGAATCCCGTGGCTCACCCCTATCCTTCAATCCATATCCAAAGCGTGCTAACTTATCTTCCAACTGGTGGAATGTTGGAGCTGTTGTCGCTCCACTCCATTCCTTTGCCTTTACTCGTCTCCACCCCACCAGCCAACAACTCCTCTCTTTCGATGCCGATTTCCTCTGAAACTGAAAAAGAAGCTATAATATCCTCGACTTTGAGAGCCTCTTTGAACTCTGCCACTACCTTACTCATGCTCGGTCTGCAAGAGCGTTCCACCTGAACACATCTCATGGCTACTTTGGCAACGCGAGTCATGGATTTCATGTCGTATCTTCCATCCAACCTCTTGTCTATGATCTCTGTTATTTTGCCAACATCGTCATCTAGTATATACGGTGTGGCCTGTAAATGTGCCCAAAATTTTTGTTAGTGTAGTTTAACATCCCCCACAAAACATTCTACCGTCAGCGCTCTTGAATATTTATATTTTGATAAAATTCCTTACCCAGCGAATGATGTTGACGTCTTCTTCGGCGAGTTTTATATCTATGGCTGGTCTACCACATATGATTTCTAGTAAAACCACGCCAAAGCTATAAACATCACTCTTCTCTGTCAACATTTGAGTGTTGTAATATCTGTGGTTCCCCCATAGAAATTCAGTTATTGAAGCAGAGTGGGAATAAAAAAACGAAATTGACTGTCCTCTAAAATAATTAATTGAAAGTTCGTCACAACAAAAAAAAATAGAAATTCAAGTACGGTACAAAATTTGAGTAATAATGGTTATGGTTTGAATTCGCTCAAAATAGATTAAAAAAAAAGGCATTACTCTGGATCAAGGTATCCGAACGTTCCTTTCACTGCAGTGGTAACATGAGTAGCCTGTCCATCAATTGTCATCCTTGAAAGGCCGAAATCGGCTACTTTTCTATCCAAGTTGCCGTCTAATATAGGATGTTAGCGGTCTTGATGTCCCTGTGAATTATTTTCGGGGTGCAACCCACGTGTAAGTATTCCAGGCATTCACAATATGAAAATAGCAGGTCGATCGGATCAGATATATGGTTACCTTTCATTTGTCTTTATGCTTGTTTAAACTTTACAGTAATCAATACTTCAAACGAGGAACGTTTACATTCTACTTCACAATATGGAAATAGCAGGTCGATCAGATCATATATATGGTTACCTTTCATTTGTCTTTATGCTTGTTTAAACTTTACAGTAATCAATACTTCAAACGACGAACGTTTACATTCTACATCAAAATGATAAAGAGATTTACCCTGTGCTGCATCTAACACTATTTTGAGCCTTGTTTTCCAAGTTAGCTGGGAGTTTTCTGCACTTGAACCTGGAAATGCAAATAAGAACCAGATGTTTGTCGGTTACCTTGCTATTCTATATACTGAAACACAAATATCTTCTAACAACGAAATTTACCATGAAGATGGTCCGTCAGGGACCCTTTTGACATGTGCTCGTAGATAAGCATAACCTTTCTTGTTTCATTGCAGTAGCCTAGTAAAGATACTAAATTCCTATGATTGATTTTCGAAAGAAGATCCGCCTGTTCATGAGATACATGCACAGTCAAAACTGGCTTTCTTATATTTGATCAAAATTTAACCGTATTACATGGTAATATTTAATCATCACCTCATTCAGAAACTCGTCAACACCCTGGTGGGAGAATAATGAGAGCACTTTTACAGCGATCTCTTTTCTTTCTGGCAATTTGCCAAAGAACACAGATCCAAATCCCCCTCGTCCAATCTCTCGAATGAAAGCTTCTGTGGCAGCTGTCATCTCATCTAGATTAAAGGCACGGCACTTTGTTGGATTGGGCACCTTAATCCTCGAACTGTTTGCAATCGTCGCAAGGAAGGTAAAGTTAGTAGCAGTTAAAGCACAACTATAATTATTTCTGTATCCTATTATAATATCTCTAATATTGACATTGGTCCAAGAAGGGATTTCGTCCCTTTTTCCACCCTACAGCTTTCCTTGATTACGCCTTTTTCTTTTCCCCTGAAATTATCACGATAAATCACAACACCGAGGATTTATCTGATCTTAGATTAAGAATTTGATGTAAGATTGTTTTTCAACAAAGGCTTTCAACGCCAAGAATTTGTTAAATACTTCACTCTTGAGTTTTAAGAAATATGCCCAATTGCGTTTGGAGAAATCATCAATGAAAGTTAAGAAAACGTGATAACAACAAAAAAAAATCAACGAATTGAGTATACAGTTTCGAAATTTTTATGTCGGAAGAGTTCATATCACAGCCAATTCCGGTTGGGAATAATGCTTAATTAAATGTTGACAAATTAGTCACCGGATTTTGTGTTCTATGCAAAATTAGGGCAGCAAATTGTTAGGGTGGGCAGTGCTGGAAATTAGCTATAGTGTTATTAGATTTGTTTCAGAGTTGATTGATAACCATCTTAGTAATAATTTTACTATATAATAATGTATTTAATGGTTCAATTAATATATGAGATTCACAACACCTCACACACAATAAGTGTGTTTTATTTGTTTTATTTTATATGTATTTTTCTTCATATTTATGTTGGGTTATCAGCGCGCTTAAATAAGTCATTTCATATTCTACAAGTGGTATCAGAGCAAGTAATATTGTTTTGGGTTAAATTTTTATTGTCGGAATTTCGCCAAAGTTAATCATGTCAAATTCTCGTTATTGTTTTGGGTTAAATTTTTATTGTTGGAATTTCGCAAGTTAATCATGCCAAATTCTAACTAGATGTCAGTTTTAGAATTTAATGGGAATGATTATGATTATTGGTGCATTAAGATGCTAACCTTTTTGATTGGAAAAAAATTGTGGGAGATTGTTGAATCAGGATATGAAGAGTTCGCTGATTGGAATGCCCTTATAGCCAATGAAAGAATAACAAGAAAGAAAGAAAGGAAGAAGAATGCTCAAGCTTTGTTCCGCATTTAGATAGATCTTGATAAGAGCTTATTTCCAAGAATATCAGGAGCAAAAACTGCGAAAGATGTGTGGAAGACTCTACAAGAAGCTTACGAAGGTAGTGATCAAGTTAAGGTGGTCAAACTTCAGACATTGAAGTGAGAATTCTAGAATTTGAAGATGCAAGAAGCTGAAAGTGTGAATGACTATTGTGTGAGAGTCAAAGATGTGGTTAATAAAATGCCTACACTTGGAGAAATTGTAAGTAATGAAGTTTTAATTAAAAAAGTATTGATATCTTTAACACAGATGGAACCATGTTGCCATAATCATGGAAGAAAGTAAGGATTTGACAAAACTACAGTTTGATCGATTGGTTGGATCTTTCATGTCTCGTGAAGAAATATTAAAGGACACTATTGAAGGTGTAGAAAAAGCTTTTTCCTTTAAATTACAAATTACAAAGAATGAAGATGCAATCAGCAGCAGTGCCAAAATCAATCAAGGTCAAGGTAAATGACAAAGCCAAAATTCTTCAAGAGGTAGAGGAAGAGGTGGCTCAAGTGGAAGAGGTAGTTTCAGAGGAAGAGTTAGAGGTAGATTTGATAAGAGAAATGTTCAATGTTATAATTGTAATAGGTATGGCCACCTTGAAAGAGACTGCAGATTGAAAGAAGGTAAAAATGCTAATTATGCTCAAGAAAGTGGTGAGTATCCTTCAGATCACTTATTTTTATTTTATGCCAAAGGTGAAAATACTAGTAAAGATGTTTGGTACCTAGATTTTGGATGCTCTAACCATATGAGAGGGAATGAGCAGTTGTTTTCAGCAAAGGATGAAAGTTACAAATCCAAGACTCAGTTTGGTGATGATAAATCATTGGAGGTTGTTTCCAAAGGAGTTATGGAGGTCCAAACAAAAGAAGGTAAAAGAGTATTCATGACATTTATTATACTCCACAATTGAAGCATAATTTATTGAGCGTTGGGCAGCTATGTGAGAACAATTATAAAGTAGTCTTTGAAAATAAGACATATACTATCTATGATAATAATAAGTGAAATAGGTGATCATTGTTGTGCCTATGACAAGAAATAGGATGTTTCCCTTGAGTTTTGATGAACATAACAACAATCTTGTAAATATGGCTTATGAGGATTCAAGTTGGTTATGACATCTCAGGTATGGGCATTTAAATTTTCACATTTTGAGGATTCTAACCTCACATGCATTAGTTTCAGGTTTGCCCAAGGTAGAAGAGCATAAGGAGGTTTTTGAAAGATGTGATAAAGGAAAGCATGCAAGGGAAAGGTTTCCAAAGGGAATTGCATGGAGGGCTCATCACCCACTTCAACGTGCTCATTTAGAGATATGTGGTCCTATGCAGAATAAGATTTTGGGTAAGTCATCATATTTCATCACTTTTATTAATGATTACTCACGAAATTGTTTGGTATCTTTTTTTAAGGCAAAAAATGAAGCTTTGGATACATTCAAGAAGTTCAAAGCCCTTGTAGAAAATGAGAGAGGGTGCAAAGTAAAATATTTACGGACTAACCATGGAGGAGAATTATGCTCAAAATATTTCCAGAGTTATTGTGATATGAATGGCATTAGGAGGCAGCATACTATAACATATACACCCCAACAAAATGGCATAGTTGAAAGAAAGAATTGTACTGTGGTTGAAATGGCAAGATGCATGTTACAAACTAAGGGGTTGAGCAATTATTATTGGGGAGATGCAGTTGCTACAGCAGTGTACATCCTCAACCGTAGCCCCACTAGTGCACTAGAAAAGATGACTGCTTATGAAGCTTGGTATGGAAAAAAGCCTAATGTTAATCATTTCAAAGTTTTTGGTTGTTTGGCTTATGAGCATGTACTTGATCACAATAGAAAAATGTTAGATGCAAAGAGTGAGTTATTATTTTCATTGTGTATAGTGAGACAAGCAAGGCTTATAAATTGTATAATCCTCTAACTAACAAGCTTATTGTCTCAAGAGATGTAATTTTTTATGAAGGGGGAGCTTAAGGTCATAAAAAAGGCCATGTTGAAAAGAAAAATTTTGTTTTGAATGATGATATAATTGTTTATATTGATCATGAGCAGCCAACTAATGTTTCTGTAACTAGTGGGTTGACTCCACCAAACAACCTTTCATCAATTTCTTCAACATCAAGTCCAAGTCCAACTTCTTCTCCAAGTTCTACAAGGAAGGTAAGAAGATTGACTAATATTTATCAGAGAAGTGCAACGCAAGCACATGAAGAATGCCCAATAGGTGAGATAGTCAATTTTGCTTTATTAACCAAAGTTGATTTTGAACCATCATGTTTTGAAGATGCATGTACTAATGAGGTTTGGATGCAAGCCATGCAAGAAGAGATGGATTCTATTCAAAGGAATGACACTTGGAAGTTGACAGAGCTCCACATGACAAGAAAAATATTGACACCAAATGGGTCTATAAGACTAAATTTAATAGTGATGGGAGAGCTGAAAGACACAAAGCAAGATTAGTTGCTAAAGGATTCACACGGAAGTATGGAATTGATTATGAAGAGATATTTTCACTAGTAGCAAGATAGGAGACTATTAGAATGTTGATTCCATTAGCCGCTCATAAAAAGTGGTGCATACATCATATGGACATGAAAAGTGCCTTCTTGAATGGGAACTTAGAAGAGGAAGTATATGTGGAGCAGCCACAAGGTTTTGAAGTGGAAGGAAAGGGGAATAATGTCTACAAGTTGAAGAAAGCTTTGTATGGCCTCAAGTAAGCGCTAAGAGCATGGTATGCTAGGATTGATAGATACTTTCAGGAAAATGGCTTCCAGAGAAGTAAGAGTGATCATACCGTTTACTACAGACAAGAAGGTATTGATTTTCTAATCATAAGTTTGTATGTTGATGATCTATTGTATATGGGTAGTAGTTCTAAGATGAATGATAAATTCAAAGTTGCTATGATGAATGAATTTGAGATGAAAGATCTAGAAATCATGAAATATTTTCTAGGAACGAAGGTTTATCAAAGTAAGGATGAGATTTTCATTTGTCAAACAAAGTATGCATAGGATATGCTAAGTAAATTTGATATGCTTGATTGTAATCTATCCCCTACTCCAAGTGCTCATGGAGAGGTGTTGCGTAGAGATGATGGTGCTGACTTAGTTGATAAGAAAACTTACAGAAGTATTGTGGGGAGCTTGATATTTCTAATCCACACAAGGCCTCATATTACATATTTAGTTTCACTTGTTTCAAGGTATATGACAAATCCTTCTGAAATACATATGAAGACACCTTAGAAGATTTTAAGGTATGTGAAAGACACTCTAAATTTTGGTACTCATTACTACTCTTCTGAAAAGTTCAATCTTGTTGGATTTAGTAATTCAGATTGGGGAGGTAGTATTGATGACCGTAAGTCCACATTTGGAAATTGTTTCTCTTTTGGTTCTTGTTTGATTACATGGAGCTCAAGAAAACAAAGTATTGTTGCCCTCTCATCCACATAACCCGAATATGTTGCAGTTACCTCACAGGTAGACAAGCCCTTTGACTCAGAATTTTTTTGGAAGAAATTGGAGAAAAACAAATTCAACCTATAGTGATTTATTGTGATAATGTAAGTGCCATCAAGTTAGCAAAAAATCAAGTTCATCACAACCGGAAAGAGAATTGTTTGACATGAAATACCACTTCATTAAAGATTTTGTGCAAAAAAAGGATATTGAATTGAAGCATATAAATGCTTAGCATCAACCAACAAATATCTTCACCAAAACAGTTGCAAAACTCAATTTTTGGCACTCCGAAATAAGATAGTCAACCCTCATTAATCATTAAGGGGAGTGTTGGGAATAATGTTTAACTAGTTATGTAAATCGCTGACAAATTAGTCAGTAAATTTTGTGTTCTCTGCAAAATTAGGGCAACAAATTGTTAGTGGTTAGTGCTAGGAATTAGCTGTAGTGTAAATAGATTTGTTTCAGAGTTGATTGATAATCATTTTAGTAATAATTTTACTATATAGTTAATGATTCAATTAATATATGAAATTTACAACATTTTTTTTAGCTTACACAATTTTTTATTTGTTTTAATTTTTTAATTTTATATGTATTTTTTTTCCAGAATTAGGTTAGCTTATCGGATAAGCTAAATAAGTAATTTCATATTCTACGATTCCTTCGGGCTCAACTTGATTCCCACTCAACTTGATAACAGGGATCGGAAATCCAGTCCTTTGTGTCAAAACTCCTTTTGAGAGCGTCAAGAGGGAAACTGCAGAACTATTGGATCAGGCATCGAATGATAATCGCTGTAATTTCAGTATAAGAAGTTTTACTCATTGAACTTACTATATTGAGAATTTTTTGCGCGGTCTGTGTAATATAGCCAGTGATGCTCGAAAGCATTGAATATAGGTGGACGGTTAGAGTTAGGGGCCTTAGTAACGTTAATATCATATGGTATTTGAGCGAGGATTGGGAATGTGTTCTCGACAGCGGAATGATTGCGCATGAAAGTACTGGTTTCAGAGCGCAGGAGAGTAGTGGCTTGAATATTCTCTTCATCAGTTATCTTGACGTAAAAAAATCTGGATTCCGACACGTTGAGTGTCTTTGCAAAATACAACTGTAACAATGATTTGGCCGCTTCGTAAGATTTTAATGCGATGTCCGAACTGTTTCCAACCCACGCCGTTTGCATGACAGCACTTGGAGGAAGGTTCCGGGTATGTCTTGTTGAAACAGCGGTATGTGAACTTACACGTCGTACATCTTTACTGTCAGTATTTAAAATTGATTCATCTCCTTTCCAGATGCGGTCAAATTGGTCCTGGGGATACCTGCATAATCACCCATACAAGGCTATTCAGCTTAATTCTTTGACAAAATAAATATTCACAACTGCTCGATAGCGCTAATGAAAATTGGTTTTCACATATCAGACTGTCTTTTCCCGATGTGGTAATTAGATAAAAATTGATAAAGAGATATTAAAACCGATTACCGTGAACCAGATAGTTAATTAATATGACTAAATTGACATATAATGTTCAAAATGCTCACCTAACAATAGAATTTCCACCAATATTATAAAAAGCTGGCGATAACATTGTTCCAGGCTTAGCCTGTATATACATGCCATCTTGTAACCGCTTCGGTTCATCACGCACGGAGGTTCTAATCAAGCAAATGTAAAGCACCTCGCCGGAAGTGACCAATATTTTTTGAGGTTGATATAGTACTAGATTTCTGATTGTTACATCTCTCACAGCCAACATACCCGGTGTTTCAATGGAGTACTGGAAGCTTGGCCAATTTTGGAATCCATTGTAAACTGCAATGACGAACGACAATCTTACGAAATAAGGCACGACTGGTGTCACGGGTAACGTATAGCAAGACTTGTTCAGGGGCATTGGAAAGAAGCGTAAAGAATGCAAGTAAGAACCGTTGACAGAGGCGTCCCCTATGTTGTTTGACCCACGTTTATGTACTCGGCATCAGTGACCCAAGCTATATTGTTTTCCGCAGTGTGATTTGTTTTCCCTCCACAACTGATACTAAGAAATCCTACCACGCCAGCCGGATAATGATTATTAAAAAAATATCTTGCTCAAAAAAAAAACCAAGATATGAGAGGATGACTGTATAGAGTAGAGAAAACTGAAAATTTTCGCGCTGTCGTGGAACTCCAATACCTGGTTGAGCACTAATCGTAGTCAATAAACTTAAGATCATGCCGAATGACGCTAAACAATTGCCCAATTTTCCGTAACGAATTTTGGCCATCGTTCCACCGATTTTTAAAATATTCTGAGAGTAGATTGGAAGGTGCTTAATCTGCTTATATCAGAAGAAGACGAATAAGAAGTGCTATTTATCTTGTTTATGGACTACCCTTCCTTTTCCTTCTCTCAACCTTCTTCTAGCTGCTTCTCTTAGAAGAGTGTTATTTTCATCTTGCTCAGATTTCTTTAAAGCCTGGAGCTGCAATGCAATTGGGTAGCGTGATGCATTCATTATCACAAGGAATTATCACAAGGAACAGCAGCAGAAGTAGAAAATTGTTAAGCAAAAATAGAAAAATATTAATCACTATGTACAATGTAGTGAGATAATCATTGATTTATGGCTCTTTATTTTATTTTATTAATAAATTAGGTTAATTATTTTATTTAATAAAAATATAGAAAATAATTTTGATGGGTTAAATAAAAGAATTAAATATTACTTTATTTCTCATCTAATAAATAAAATTAAAAAATAATTAACTTAATTTATAATAACGATTTAGTTTAACTGTTCTTGTATAAGTGGAAATACTTCTCGGCCTGGAGTATGTCGTAAAACTGCTTCTGGTTGGCTAAGAGCTCGTCTTCCTCGGACGTAAGGAAACAGGTTAACGACCCAAGACCCAGAGGCATCTGGCAGGAGTGAAAGACTGCTTCCTTACGGACCACCAACGGGTTATTACAGGTGGCGTGGTTTTCCTTGATAACGGTGATGAGTCAAACCAACATTCGCGGATAGCAGCCAAATGGTTGTCCTCACTATTGGTTTGACACCTGAGTTTGATAGGTTTTGCCACCTTCGAAAAAAAAGTAGAAATACTTCCCCGTAAGACTCAAAATCCATATTTGCTAGCCATTCATTGTCAGAACGAAAAGCAGGAATCCCTTCGCTTTATACGCGAAATCTAATGGGATCTCCTTTTTCGCCTTTCTTTGTATGTCATTTGTTCAAAATAGACATCACACAGAGAACGAAGAATAAAAAAGTTAAGAGCATTGATGGGAGACCAAGAAACAAATTGACGGGCTGAGGACAAGCTTATTACGAAAGCATACGGATATCCTTTCAAGTTATAACTTTTCTCACAATTAGCATTAGTAATGTGTGTGTAACTTAGTATTACTCACTACTACATTAGGGGCATTTTTGAGACAAAATCAATTTTTTGTCTCAAAAACTCATTTTTTATTACATTATAAATTAATATCAATTGATTTGTCTCAAATATAAGGTTTAAGATAAAAATAGATTGAGACAAAAATATTTTAAGACAGAACGTTATGTTTAAGAAAAAAATATTTGAAGACAAAATTAGTTTGAGACAAAAATATTTTAAGACAAAATTTTATATTTAAGACAAAAATAATTTAAGAGGAAAATATTTTGAGACAAAACTTTATATTTAAGACAAAAGTAGTTTGAGACAAAAATAGTTTAAGACAAAATTATTTTAAGGAAAAAACAATTTAAGACAAAACTTTATATTTAAGACAAAAGCATTTTGAGACAAAAATATTTTAAGACAAAACTTTATATTTAATACAACAACCACTTTAGATCAAACCTATGTTTAATACGATATTTCACTTCGAATGAAAATGGAGAGCGGAGCGCTTAGGGTTTGACGCTGCTCTACAACTGGCAGACCTTCACAGACTGCGTCGTTCTGCCATTAACTTTCAGTCATAAGGCAACTACAGCACAATAAGGAACAACTATCGAGCAATGGAACCCCCTCAGGGGGAGGACATGATGCCTGCCCCCGCTGATATGGAAAACGACGTGCGACAGACTGAAAATGTCAGGATGGATCATCCAGAAGATACAACAACATAGAATGAAAATATGCCGACAAATAACAACACAAATGAAGAACCACGAGTGACGTCAAACACCTGCAAGCTGGTAGCAGTTGACAGACCCAAAATTGAGCTCCCAAGTCAGCGCATCAACACTCAGATCTAGTTTATGAGGGATCATGCTTTGATAGGAAAGTTCATAGGCCTTTGGCCAATGGAGAAAGCTTTGCATGACTGGATCGCAGCCAAATGAAAGCCAAAAGGGCACATAACACTGCAGTTAGGGCATAAGGGCTTCTTTACTACCATTTTCAATTGTCTGGAGGACCAAAATAGGGTATTGGATGGAGGACCATATTTCTTCAACGCAGTAGGGCTATACCTAAGAGGATGGATCGAGTGCTTTAACCTAGACAAAGAAGATCTGAGCTAGGCCCCGGTGTGGTTGCGCCTTTATTCTCTCCCTCGGGAGTATTGGGACAAAGATTCTTTGCGAGACATTGGGAATGGTTTAGGCGAATTTATCAAAGTGGCAGAGGAGACAAAGCTGAAGCAATACACCTCCTATGCGCGGATCTGTGTATACATGCACCTCCGCAAATCTCTCTCGGACGCGGTAAGACTCTACCATGATGATTATGAATGGTCACAAACAATAGATTACGAGCATGTACCATTCCGCTGTCGAAAATGCCACACCCTGGGCCATTTATTCCGAGACTGTCCCTCTAATATGAAATCCACGACCACCCCTTCAATGGACAAATTTGACTCGGATGGGTTCACAAAAGTTCCAAATCGCAAAAAGACCCATAAAAATCCCTCTACCTCACTCAAAAAACTTGTCACCAACACCTCCTTGCCTTCAATAAGCAACAGCTTTGAAATCCTGCTCCAGCCGGAGGTTCATATTTTAGATAATTAGAAACAACCTGAAGCCATTCCTAAGACTTCTGCCCATTCTGCTCCATCAAGCTCAAAGAAAGCCCTCACTTCTAAGCAACCCGCGGACACCAAAACGCCCTCTCCCAGTAACATGCAGAAAAGGGCTGCTCAAGATATGGAGGTAGATATCACTCAGATGCAGCTCATGATTGTAGTTGATACAAAGGCAGAGCAGGAAATAGTACAACACATGGAAGAGGAACCAGAGAGCTTCGACATCAGAGATCTAGATATACTAGGACTTGAAAATGCTTGTAAGAAAAAAGAATATGACAAAATTCCTGAGCGACAACTAGAGAACTTAGAAGTAATTCCCTTAAGAGCACAGAAGCAAAGATCATTAGGCGTCCAAATTGGTAGTTAGTTGGTTGGAAGAAATATCTTCAAAGACAACAAGAAACGAGGATGGAAACCCGACCTTCAGAGAACCATCCGCATAGGGGAGATGCTGGTGGAATCTGGAAGATACTCCAAGTTCACCGAATACTATAATCCCCTTCCCAATCGTGAATCATGAAGCTTATCTCATGGAACATCAGAGGGCTCAACAGCTTGGGGAAGGGATGATTAATAAGGAACATGCTACAACAGGAAAAGCCTCAAATTCTCTTCTTGCAGGAGACCAAGTATAATTCCACAACGTTGGATCAGATCCTTGCCAAAGCATGGCGAGGAAGCAAAGAAGTGGTGGTGGAAGCCATGGGAGCCTCAGGAGGGCTAGCCATCGTTTGGGATGATAGAGCTATAACACTTACCAACATACATGCCAGTAAGCACTTTATTCAGGCCAGGTTTCATTTAACAGGGACAAATGTTCATGGACACTTAACTAATGTCTACTTCCCCGAGGAGGCAACAAAAAAAGTAAACACATTGAACACCCTAACTCAAATCAACTCAGAAAGATCCCACCCATTTTGGATCACAGGAGGGGACTTCAACATGATTACAAGATTGGAGGAAAAAAGAGGAGGATGGATCAAGCTGGACTGTGAAAGCACGCACTTCAAAAACTACATTCATAACAACAAGCTTATAGATATGGAATTCAACAATGGCGTTTATACTTGGAACAACAGGTGTGCAAATGCCCACAAAATTGCATCTCGGTTAGATAGATTCCTGATCTTTGATAACGAAATACATCTTGGTGGGGATCTCTTGGCCTCTATATTTCCACTCTCTAGCTCGGACCATTACCCTATTAGGTTTCATTGGCAAAGACCGGGAGACAATGTTCGTAGGCCCTTTTGCTTTGAAGCCTTTTGGCTGAATCACCCCGATTTTCATAACCTAATAACAGAGACATGGAGAAATTTCACACCACCAGAAGGCGCAAAAATGTACAAGATCCAACAAAAGCTAAAACATATCAAGGAAAAAATAAAACAGTGGAATCGCTTTACCTTTGGCAATATCTTTCAGGCGCAAAACACTCTTGAACAAGAAATGAAAAAATTACAGCAGAGAATCACAGCTGAAGGCAAATCTGAAACCATAGCAGAATAGGAACGTCAACTACAAATGCAGATCTCAAAAAGAGCAAGACAAGAAGAGATTCTTTGGAGACAAAAATCGAGGATCCGATGGCTTAAAGAGGGCGAACACAATACAAAGTTCTTCCACCATACCACTATGCAATGGAGAATGCACAACAACATTACTCTCCTCCAAAATCGACAAGGGGAACATCTAGAGAAGCATGAAGATATAGAACAGGAACTCCTCACCCACTTTCGGAGGGTGCATCATGAAACGGAGACTGATTGACTGCTAGCTATAGAGAAGATCATCAATATTATTCCTAAGATCATAACTGAGGAACACAATCAAATACTCCTCAGGCCTATTTCTTTAAAGGAAGTGGAGACAGCTATGTGATAGCTCAAAGTTGGGAAAGCACCCGGACCAGACGGTTTCACTTCAGACTTCTTTCACAAATTTTGGGATCTAATCAAGGAGGAAGTCTAGCAAATAGTTGAGGAGTCCAAAGTTAACAGATGGATGCTTCCATCCTTGAATGCCACCTTCATCGCCCTCATCCCTAAGGAGGAGAACAGCCAGACTCCAGAAAAATTCCGACCTATTACACTATGCAATGTATTGTATAAAATTGTCTCCAAAGTGATCGCCACATGCCTCAAGTCCCTGCTTCCTCTTCTTATATCACCGGAGCAATCAAGTTACGTGGAAGGAAGGCAGATCACCGATGCCACAATTCTCACTCATGAAATCATTCACTCCCTAAAGCAAACCAAAAAGGCAGGTATGCTCCTAAAAATTGACATCTCAAAAGCTTTCGATACTTTAAGCTGGAAATATATTCAAAAAATATTGCCAGCCTCTGGCTTTACCCCCCCAGGTAAGATGGATTATGAGTCTCATCACTTCTACCCTTTTCTCAATTCTTGTCAACGGGACCCCCTCCACCCCCTTCCACCCGTCCAGAGGTATCCGACAAGGGGACCCTCTCTCACCCTTTCTATTTGTTATTATGGTGGAAGGTCTTGGAAGTTACATCAAAGATGCCCTTCAAAACCAGAAATTACGTGGCCTTTCTTTCCAGAATACCCCTACTTTCACCCACCAACAATTTGTGGATAATAATATGTTATTTAGTCATCCTTCGGTTCAGGAAGCTCGTAAGCTGAAATCAATTTTATCTAACTTTTCGGATGCCTCTGGCGCCTGTATTAACAAATCAAAATCACAAGTATTCTTCTTTCACACACCTCCCATCACTCAAGCCTCCATAGCCAGAATTTTGGGCTTCTCGATTGCATCTCTGCCCTCCAAATACCTGGGAGCTCCAATGACAGCCTCTGCCTTAAAGCACTCATCCTAGAAAAATTGGAAGCCCATATCTCTTCATGGACCTTCAGAGCTCTCAATATGGCGAGTCGTCTAGTTCTAATCAAGGCAATGCTACAATATATGCTACTATACCTCTTCACGGTCCTGGCAGCACCCAAATGGGTTCTTAAAGCAATCGAAAATCTTCAACGAGATTTTTTATGGGGGAATACGAAACAAAAAAGAAAATGGGCTCTGGTAAAGTGGGAAACAGTTTGTCACCTAAAATCCTCTGGAGGCACTGGATTACGAGATCCTCAGCACAGCAACGAGGTCCTTGAAGCGCGCATCTGGTGGAGATGGCTCTCGAACCGATATACTCCTTGGGCTATCCTCTGGACAACTAAGTATGCTCATAATAAACCAGTGGATGATTTAATTTGGCTCAAATAAGTTGGCATAAACTCTCTAATTTGGAATGTTTCCAAACAACATAAAGATCTAATCCAACAACACAGTTTTTGGGAAATCAGGAATGGAGATAATGCGAGGTTTTGGGAGGACTGCTGGCAGCAAAGACCAAAATTGAAGGACCTACTCATGCCCCACCAGCTTCAGGATTGGGTAGAGCAACCGATGATCAAAGTAAATCAACTTTGGGAGGAAGTTCACAACCAAAGTTATAGGCAATGGTTATTCTCGAACCTCATTCTTGGGCAAGCCACGCAATCCATCAAAGATAGCCTGGATACGGAACTCTCAAATAGGAAAATTTGCCAATTAGATAAGAAAGACATCATCAGATGGGGTTATGAAATGAGAGGTACCGTCACTTCCCAGGAAGCATATCATATAATACTAAGGGACCATACTGTCAAGGATAGCCTCTGGCACAAAGTTTGGGAACCACCAACTTGGCCAAAAATCTCTACCTCTCTGGTTGATGTGCCAAAATAGAATCCTTACTTGGGATAATCTAAGGAAACATAGTTTTCACAGACCTTCCATCTGCCCAAATTGTAAATAGACAGAAGAAACTAAGGAACATCTCCCAAACTCATGTTTGTTAGCAACCTGACTTTGGGAGAAGGTTAGCTTTAGATGTCAAAGAGATGGACGAAATAAGGAGAACTCAGCCAACACTATTTAGTCTTGGGCACCTCACCCTTATAAAGGAAAAATCTTAAACGCCTTATGGAAGCTAATACCAGGTTTCCTCATGTGGACAATCTGGAAAGAGAGAAATAGCCACATCTTCAAAGACCATTCCTCTCCCATAGAAGTTCTATGGATCAATATATGTCAAAACATACGAGAAACCTTGATGCTCCAAACGTGGCTTGATGATGATTCCCCATCCACACCACATGAAAAAAATATATGGTTGAACTAGAACCTTCAGTGGAATCATGAGCAGGTACACCTAAGGAAAATCCCTCCCTTTGGAGATACACCTGACAAATGGACTCCACCCCCACCACACATGGTACTACTCAACTTTGATGGAGCATCAAAGGGAAATCCAGGTAAAGTAGGATTTGGGGGAATATTTAGAAATCATAAGGGCAATGTTTTCCAAACATTCATGGAGTCAATAGGTTGGGATAAAAACAACTCAGTCGAATTAGAAGGAATTTGGCAAGGACTTCTCCTGGCTTAGAACAATAGATTCTTCCCACTCATAATTGCAGGGGACTCTCAGATCTTAATTACCATGATCAACCAGATCTTGCAGGGAACTCTAGCACATAAAGTGGGTAGCAGTTGGAGATTGGCGTAAAGGCTGGAACAGATTGAACAATGGCTACTCATTCATAGAGCAGTTATCATCAGGCACACTCGTCGAAATGGTAACAATGTAGGAGCTCTTAGCACTATAGCCAATACTCATCAATTGTAGGATTTCATTGATTTAGTGCAAAAGGAAAGGGAAAATTCAGAGGAAACATACCCGGATGCGGGTGTCAACAACGACGTTTAAATGACAAGACGGATCGACAGTGGGTTGGGAAGCCATCTGGCTAAGTGCTTCGTCCTAAGAGCTCACTGCAGATGGATTAAAAACACCTTGCAGGTGACATTTATTAACTCTGAAAGTTGTGACGAGCTCACCTCCTTCAACACCATGGCCACTACAAACTGTTTTGTTACTCCTCCCCTTGTCCATGGCATTTGTCCTTCGCAAGCAGCTGAACCATGTTTCAGAACTGCTACAGGCAGTCGCTGCCTAATTCTCCCTTGTCAAGATTTTGGTAATGGTTTTCATTTTTCGCATTCCTGTCGTTGCCTTCTTGATTGTGGTTTGCCCACCCCTGCTATTGCTCATCGTCGCCTTCATTCCAATTCTTCTGTTGTCAATTCAGCATGGCTCGCCTATGGCACCGCATGCGTAGTAGGCATGGAGGTTCGCGTGGAGGTTTTAACCATTCCACCTCTGACTCCCCGGACTCAACTACTGAATTGCCCAAGTCACTCATTAACCCCACTCATAGCTACCCGAATACTAGAAGTGGGAGGGGTTGGAGGGACAATGCTGTCCACACTGTGGATCTCCCACTCCCTCCTCTTTCTGGCCCTCACACCACACAATTTCGTTTCTGCAGTTCACTAAACATGCCTACAATCACTGCTACCATCACAATTTATTTCAAGGAAGAGTCTACGACACAAGCTACTCTGTCTAGTTGTGGGAACAAGCAGAATAGGGAAGAGACAGGTAGTCATGGGATCAACAACAAGAAACAAGGTGAATGCAGTAAGGCTCTGCATGACAAAGATAAAGCTGGGGATGCTGGTAAGCGACAGATGGATGCTGAAGGAACTGTAGATTCTCGAAATGTTCAAGGTCGCGGCGCATATGAAGAGGATGACGATTGGTATCAGTTTGCTTGCCGGCTTGAGGAAGAGCTACCTCCGGAGGAACCACCAGCCTAACATGTGGCCTCATGCAAAGGTCTCCGGCTCCCTGGTGGATTCGTTTCACTTTTTGTGGTTTTTGGTCTCTTGCAAAGGTGTCCGGCTTCCAGGCAGATATTTTTCTATGATTCGTGGTTTTGTGGTCTGGATGTGTTCTGTCTTCACGCCAAGTGTCCTGAATTCTCTAGTTGACTCTCTGCTAGGTTGAAATGGCATACTGTTACTTGGTTATGTCCCTGTCTTTTTGGTTCAGGGTTGCATTCCTCTTTGTTCATTTTAGAAAACCAAGGTCTAATTTGAAATAGTTATTCTAGTTCAATGGCTGGTTTCCCCCATAACAGGGGAAATATTCAAAGCTTCTTGGACTGGTTTCCCCTCAATTGGGGTAGTCAAATACCAACAGTTGCATTTTGTTATGATGACTGATGCTTAACATCTTTGAGATCAGGTTTCTCTGTAACTTTTTTTGTATTATATTAATAGATCAATACTACTTAGAAAACAAAAACCTATTTTTAATACAATTAATAATTAAGACATAAACATATCATTTTAAGATGATATTATCTAATTACAACTGAAAAATTGACTGTGACAGTGCACCCTAAGTCGGCCAGCATGCAAACAACTATTGTCTTGCACCTATACCGAGGTTGTTATTTTACTTACCATTCACGTTATCTTATATAAAGAAAACGATTTGTTGGGATCTTTGTTTTGTGAGGGTAGTCAACTAAGAAGAACACGCCAAGTTTTACTGACAAGATTTCTCGGACATCAATTCCTCTTTTTTCCCTTTCATATATGCTGGTATGATTAGAGACAACTTGTCTATTGTTGCATTTGGCACTACTACACGGAGGGGGAATTTTAGACAAATTTTTAAGAGAAAAGAAATATTTTGTCTTCAAAATTTCAATATGAGGCGATAGTAAAAAAAGGTAAAGGTAAAGGATTAGGGGTTTTTCTACTGGCATTCACTGAGTGGTTGGTTTACCATGGTTGTGAAGTGATATTCAACAAAGGAAAAGCATTCTTGAGACACATAGCCACGGGGCAGGTGAAGCAAATTGGGGTTCGTGTGAAGAACTTATATAAGCTAGATGTGGAAGAATGTGCTACATTAAGCACTAAGGTGGAGAAAGTGAAGGTCGCGATGTCGATGAACTTTGGCACAAAATACTTGGTCATTTGTATCATGCTACCTCGAATATTATAGAACAAATAACCACTCACCTCTCTAAAGGAGCACTTAAGCAATAGGATATATGCAAAGGATGTACATTACAAAAGTACATAAAATCCACATTCCATGATCAGGACAACAAAGCACATGTAATCATAGAAAGGATCCACTGTGATATTTATGGACCTGTCTTGACAACCTACACTGTCAGAAACAAATATTTTGTCACTTTTATTGATGACTTCTCATGGAAATGTTTGATCTTCTTCACATGGAATAAAGATGAGACATTCTTTGAGTTTGTAGAATTCAAGCCACTAGTTGAAAACGAAGCTAGCAAGAAGGTGAAGGCTCTGTTGTAGAGGCTCATGCAACACCCTCCAAAATTTTGGCCTGCACTTAAATTTCAGAGCCTACTATGAATATTGTGATCAATCGTTCCTTAGTCACTTATTGGTAAGTTGATGATCTCAAGCTCCCCTTTTCAATCTTAAGAGTCGTTTATGCTTTTATCTTTACATAGAATGTGTCATCTTTGGGCATGGGGGTAATCGTTTGTCATGCAAAGGGAGGTTTGTTTTGCTTCAAGGGGAAATATTTATGAGAATGGTAAATGTTTAACACTCATTTCACACACTCTTACACAAGTGTCGCCTTTATCCTCCCAAAGTCTATAATTGAAGCCACACTTTCTGTAAGCTGCCACAAAGGTTGTTGCATTAAGTGAAGTATGTGTTATATGTTGTAGATGGTCTATGTTGTATCGATAAGTTTTCAAGTGTGTGATCGTAGTGAAGTTTTATCACTATTCACATAAGTTCCACTGATCCCACACTTAGCTAAATTTCGGAGTTTCCTTAGCAACCTAGCCTCATCCAACTTTCCTGAACTACATACTTCACATATGTAACCCTCAATATTTTTTGTTGCTTGTTCGAACCGTGCAATGTGCAGAAATCCCAACCTCCCTTACCATTCAAAAATGCACAGTGGTTTCCTCCAGTGCCCTTCCCTCAGCCGAAACCCACTGTCTCCAAAAACTGTGCAGTTTTGTCTGTTGACTACCCAGTCTGCCTTACATCCTGAAATTGCATAGATGTGTCCTCCTAGGGCCTCGTCCCAAGTAGTGCCTTACATCCTAAAATTGTGTAAATGTGTCCTCCCAAGGCCTCATCCCGCAACAGTCATTGCCCATTGAAACTACACAATTATATCTCTCAAGGGCCACGAAGAAAGATGACATGATAGATGAATCTCAAGGAGCTGAGGAGAAAAATAAGAAGACCAAGAAACCCAAGGTATGATAGAATATTAGGACCACATGAAGACTCCATCTGATGCATAACCCTTTGGAGGCTAGGTATGGAAAACAAAGCACGTCTTTTGAAATACACCTCTTAATGTAGCTTCAAAGTTTACTTATCATTGTCATATCATTTCGTCTTCAATGACATTCATGGTTGAAAGAACTGAAAGTCATTCCATCCTACGTGTCTTTCTCCCTTTCACTTGTTTATTACATAGCTTAGAAGATGAAGAGTATTACCACTTGTTTATTTAAGCTATTGAGGTTGTGACCAACATGATCCTATGACTAACCAGGCACGATGCAAGGTATCCTAAGTGGGATGAAAGATGTTTGATGATATGTATGTAGTTAGTAAACTCCTCTGCATTACTCCTTTGCATTAATCCTTGCTTTGTATCTTGCATGTACCCTCACCGCTTGTCAGATTTGGCTACCTGCTGCCAATAGTCTCTTAACTTTTTCCTGACAAAGCAGGTGAAGGAATTTCCTTCAACCTGATTTCTTCGAGGCTCTTCATAGAAATTATAGAGCTAAGAGAAGGAGATGTGGAATCTCACTATCAAACTCTTGAAAATACTTTTCATGTTCGAATATATCCAAACAATTAAGCTACCACTCAACAACATTGTCAATCTTGGAAGACTCAAGAAAGATCACATCTCTAGATATTATAAACTTCTTATTCACTTCATCATAGAGATGGTATGCTTTGGAGGTATGAGTACCCAAAGAAGATACATTTGTGACTCCTTGCACTGAGTTTTTTAATCTATTCCTCAGGTATGAAGGCATAATATGAGGAACCAAAAACCCTAAGATGCCTCACCGAAGGAATGTGGCCATACCACATTTCATAGGGAGTCTTGTTTCTAATAGCAAGGGTTGGACACCTATTATTTATATACACAACACATAAAACCACATCAGCCCAAAACCTTATGAACTTAACATGTGAACTATGCCAAGTTCATAGTGAAAGTAATACATTCCAATGAACTATGTTTTGAAAAATGCAGCGACAAATTCTCAATTTGATTTTTCCTTGATTTGGAAAACACATATTATGGG
This sequence comes from Pinus taeda, assembly GCA_000404065.3. Classification (NCBI taxonomy): domain Eukaryota; kingdom Viridiplantae; phylum Streptophyta; class Pinopsida; order Pinales; family Pinaceae; genus Pinus; species Pinus taeda. The sequence continues at coordinate 81,421 of APFE031723804.1, forward strand.
CCAAAAAGTGTGCTATGGAATGTAGATATCGGGCTGGAAAGTGTGTTTTTATCCTGGGACTCTCGGTCAATAGATCTTGCACAGATTTTGTTGTCTTCTACTCGGATGGTACCTATGACATACAGAAAGAACTAGAAAATCACCAGAATCTGAAAATTTGACAAAAAAGAAAGAAAACTATAACCAGAAATTGAGAGGCCATAAATAGCTGTAGAAAACCTTGAAATTTACTCAAACTTCAGTCACGCAAGAACTAAATTATTAGACCAACAGAGTTTCCATTTGTTAGTATGAAATTTCTTGGAAGGTGTACCAAAAACATATCACTTAAGCCACTAGTGACAAGCGAACCTAAAAAACATTTTTGGTTTCTTATGCTTTGTATCAACAATAATAAAACGAGAGAAACCTACAATAGTAGTAATTCAAAAATATTTCTACTAGCCAAACCTTCAATAGGTTGTCCATTGGTATATTAGATCATGCACTGCCTATGTCATTGTAAACCAACCATCAAGAAGTAGGGGTTGTACACTCCTTTAAATAGCCTAGGAAAGCCTTAGGATTTAGTCACTATGGATTAAATGTTATATTTTCCCTCCACCAAGCATGGTAATGTTTGTGTGTTTTTGGACATCGGTCTATTCTCTAAGATGGCCATTTGGCACCATGCAAGAAGAGTATCAAAGTTGAAGCCTTTTTTGGGCCTTATACCACCATTTTTCAACCTTGTGACACCCAAAAACCTTTATGACTACTATTTTTTCATTTAAATTATTAAAAAATATTCATATTAATATCTAACATCTGTATTAGTTGTTGTTGATGACCAATATGAGATTAAAAGACATATCTTTGGCACTTTTTATGCACCAATTCTTTATATACCTTTGAGGTAAGTGATTTAAACTTATATATATATATATATATATATATATATATATATATATAATTATAGATTATATATATATATATATAATATATTATATATATATCATATATATATATATATATATATATATATTATATATATATATATATATATATATATAATATATGGTATATATATATATCTAGAATATAAATATATAGATAATATAATATTATATGTATACATATATATATATGTTATTATATATGTATATATATGTATATAATTATATATATATAATATATATATATATATAGTGATAGGTTAGTATATTTTAGGTCTATGTGGTGTGATTTTGCAGATAAAGAGCTCAAACTTTCCGTAATGATCTTTGAAACTATTAGCGTTTTGAATCCAACAGAGGCTCCATCTCCAGGACAATGGTTCAAAGAAAGAGGAGGCGAGTAAAATGTATAAGTATAAAAAGTAGGAGAGGAAATGGTGGGTAGATCTGTATATAGTGATATGTTTCTCACTTGCATAGTGCATTATTAACCTGAAATCATGTCAACATCGCGCCATAGGGTTGATCCCTTCAAGTTGCATAATTTTATTGTCTTATTTGTTATGAGATATAATTTGTTTTGTAGTGCCAACCCTTAATGGGTTACTTTAGTTAGAACTATTCTTTACTTATCTTTCAGCCCATCAATATCTATCGAATCATTCTTGATATGTTACATTATTATCTTCTTATTGATTTCATCCCATGTCACTTGTAATTTCCAATTAATGAACTTCTTCAAGAAGTAAATTATACTCTTGTAATTTCCAATTAATTTCTAGAAATTTTGTTTTCACGGTCCTTCAAGGTGTAGTCTTTGTAAGGTAAACCAGGAAAGCATGGTTCATCTGATGCTCGAATTCACCTTTACTTTGCAGATTTGGACAAAATTATTGGGAACTCTGAGTTTCAACATCGTGTTCCCTTCCTCCATCCCTGATATTTTTACTAAATGGCTGCAAAGGTATCCCGGGACTCCCCCAAAAAAAAAATCATCAGAGCTGCTTGGACTGCTCTCCCAAAAATAATCTGTTGTCGGGTTTGGCTTGAGAGAAATAAAAGGATTTTTAGAAGCTATGAACAAGAGGCCAAGCTTGTGGCAGTCAAGATTAAAATCCAGCTTAAAGAGAATCGGAGAGATATTAAAGATGATTTAAATCTCAGTCGGCAAGATATAAATTAGGGCTCCTATCTTGAACTCCAGTTCCAAAAAAGTGCAAACAGTATCTCCCTCCTCAAACATTGGCAAATAAGACTTTCAACAAATGAATTAAAAGACTGGGCCACAAAGCAGCAGAGATTCTCCCTCTTTTCTGACGGTGCTGCAAAGGCCAACCTTGGAAGAGCTGGAGCTGGAGGCATCATTTTGAATCCCAATGGCATAAGGATACATTGTTTCGCCTAGGGTCTGGGCATAGCTTCTAGCATTCAAGCTGAGGCTTTGACTCTTTTCCAAGGTCTCAAGATTATGAAAATGTTGAACACCAGGGAGGCAAATGTAATAGGGGACTCCCAAGTAATAATTAATACTATGGTGACTCATTCTAAGCCAACGGATCTAAGGCTTGCAAGGCTGATTTTCAAAGTAACAGATCTTAGAGACTCCTTCCAGAAGTTGAATTTTTTTCATGTGTTGAGAGCTAACAATAAGGAGGTGAACATCGAAGCCAACAAAGTTGCCCTCTTTACGGTTGGAGCCTTGCTCAGAGGAGGACAAGAATCATGGGAACCAATTCCTTAATTTAGATAGTTGTCATGTTTTACTGCATTTTGTTAAACCAGTTTGTATGTATCCATGAAGTTGGGAAAATCTCAGAAATAGACTACACAGTAGTAGGCAAAAAGATATGTGAGCTAAGCATAAACATCACAACCTTGCATGGTTGTGTAGTTCTTGTGAAATTAGACTCACCTTATGTAAACCGATTTTTTGCATTAAGGCCAAGTATTTAATAGATTCACTGTCCGTTTCTGTAAAAAAGAAAAAGAAAATGAAGGGCACCGTCGAGTTTCAGGGTGATCTGCGCACGCGTTCTGAATTGGAGCTCCCGCGCCATTGCTTTCTCGGCCCCTTTGGTCCTCCGCAGGCCCCCTGCCTGGCAGCCCCTGCTGCTGGGCTCTCAATCCTAGCAGCCCACTGTCTCAAGAAATTGTGTAGTTTTGTCCCTTAACTACTTAGTCTACCTTGCATCCTGAAACTGCGTAGATGTGTCCTCTTAGGGCCTCATCCCATAGCAGTGGCTTGCATCCTAAAAATATGTAAATGTGTCCCCCCAGGGTCTCATCCCGTAATAGTCATTGCCCACTGAAACTACACATTTATGTCTCTCAGGGGCCATGAAGAATGATGACATGATAGATGACTCTCAAGGAGCTAAGGAGAAAAATAAGAAGACTGAGAAACCGAAGGTATGAGAGAATATCAGTACCGCATGAAGAATCGATCTGATGCATAACCCTTTGGAGGCTAGGTATGGAAAACAAAGCACATCTTTTGAAATAAACCTCTTAGTGTAGCTTAAAATTTTTCTTATCATTGTCGAATCATTCTGTCTTCAATGACATGCATGGTTGAAATAACTGAAAGTCATTCCATGTGTTTCCTCTTAATGTCTTACTCCCTTTCACTTGTTTATTACATAACTTAGAAGATGAAGAGTATTACCATTTGTTTATTTAAGCTATGGAGGTTGTGACCAACATGATCTTATGACTAACCAGGCATGATGCAAGGAATCCTAAGTGGGATGAAATATGTTTGATGATATGTATATAGTTAGTACACTCCTTTTCATTAATCCTTGCTTTGTATCTTACATGTACCCTCACTACTTGTCAGATTTGGCTACCTGCTGCCAGCAGTCTCTTAGCTCTTTCTTGACAAAACAGGGGAAGGAATTTCCTTCAACCTGATTTATTCAAGGCTCTTCGTAGAAAGTATAGAGCTAAGAGAAGGAGATATAGAAGTCTTGAAAGTACTTTGCATGTTCAAATCTATCAAAACGATTACGCTGCCACTCAACAACATTGTCAATCTTGGAAGACTCAAGAAAGATCACATCTCTAGATATTAAAAACTTCTTATTCACTTTATCATAGACATGGTATTCTTTGGAGGTATGAGTATCCAAATAAGATACATTTGTGACTCCTTGCACTAAGTTTTTTTATCTGTTCCTTAGGTATCAAGGCATAAGAGGAGGAACCAAAAACCCTGAGATGCCTCACTGAAGGAATGTGGCCATACCACATTTCATAGGGAGCCTTGTTTCTGATAGCATGAGATGGACACCTATTCTTGGAGATCAACCCTTGAATCACATGGTAGAACTGGAAAATATCAGATCTTGGCTTCAGGCCAACAATCTGGAAACCCTTTGGGACATATCCAATTGGAAAAATGATGTAGAAAGTCTATGGGATCGTTTGAATTTGGGGAGGTCCCACATTGGCTGGATGGTGAAGCCAATTTATTGTTGGACTTTCTCCAAGGAAAATCTCCCTTAAAGGCCTCTTCTAAGGACAAAAGAGGGTGGGGTTCTCGCAGCAGAAGGTTACAAAAGTATGATGGTTGTCCCTAGCATCCCCCCAGAGCCAACTCAATGGAAATTTATTTGGTCTTTTCCTACTCTCCCCAAAATTGACTTCTTTTGCTGGACTCTGGTGCATAAAAGTATCCTCACTAGAGATAACCTGAGGAAGTGTGGAATGGAAGGTCCCTCTAGGTGACCTCTTTGTGCATTGGAAGAAGAAATGGCTAACCACCTGTTCTTATTGTGCCCCTTTGCTCAAGAAGTTTGGAAGGGTGTCCTGATGTTAGGACCTGACAAAATAGAGCTTCTAGGAAATATTCAGGACCTGCTAAGAAATCGGGCCAAGTTATCCCCGTTCTGTCTCTCCAAAAAAAGATCCCTTCTCAGGTGCAGTTAGCCCCCATCCTCAAACAAATCAGACTATTGTTTCCAAAGCTCCACAAAATCTTCTTCTATCATGTTCTAAGGAAGTTAAACTCACAGGCGGACTTGGCAGCCAACCTAGGCTCTCTCAGGAGCAGGAGATCTCTGTTAGTAAATGATGTTGAATCGGACTGCAGCATTCCTTAATTTTGGAGTTGTCTGAGCCTCTGCTCCTTTGAGAATTTCGCTGATTCAGATTCTCCAGAAATCGAGACCGAACAATTTTGAGCTGGTTGTTGTTAGGAAACACGGACTCATCTAGAAGGGGAAATTTATAACACAACCGTGGCATTTTCAATCTCTATTCATCGTTGGAACTCACTGCTGCGTCTGGGTAGGTGCTGGGGAGTTCACGAGGGCCTCTTCAAGGCCAATTTACCGCTCTTGGTATTCTTGAACACTATATAACACTCTGACAGACATTTCAAAAAGAAAACGCAGTGATTCTTTGGATGATCCGGCACTCCGGCGTGTTGGATCTCCTCTCTGCAAGCTAGGAAGTAGAGCTATGTCACAGAAAGCAAAAGCAGCGGAATTTCAAGGCACCATTTTGAAGCTAATTCAAGTTCTTTTTCAAGCCTCTATCTGCATTCACAATGTAACTCATTCGGCGGACTATTCAAAAGCAAAATCTTCTTTCCCCACCGACTGTAACAAGCAAATACAGGGTTTCAGTGTTAAAGTCCTTGGCAGCTGATTTGCCGAATTTTAAATAAAAACTAACCGTTTATGTCAAAAAAAAAGAAAATGGAGAGCGGAGCGCTTAGGGTTTGATGCTTCTCTGCAACTGGCAGACCTTCACAGACTTTGTTGTTCTGCCATTAACCTTCAGCCATAGGGCAGCTACAACACAATAAGGAAAAACTATTCCACAATGGAACCCCCTCAGGGGGAGGACATGATGCCTCCCCCCGCTGATACGGAAAACGACCTGCGACACACTGAAAATGTCAGGATGGACCATCTAGAAGATACAACAACAGAGAATGAAAATACGCCAATGAATAACAACACAAATGAAGAAACATAAGTGATGTCAAACACCTGCAAACCGGTAGCAGTTGACAGACCCAAAATCGAGCTCCCAAGTCAGTGCATCAACACTCAGATCCAGTTTATGAGGGATCATGCTTTGATAGGAAAGTTCATAAGCCTTTGGCCAATATAGAAAGCTTTGCACGGCTGGATCGTAGCCAAATGGAAGCCAAAAGGGCACATAACACTGCAGTTAGGGCCTAAGGGCTTCTTTACTACCATTTTCAATTGTTTGGAGGATCGAAACAGGGTATTGGATGGAGGACCATATTTCTTCAACGTAGCAGGGCTATGCCTAAGAGGATGGATCAAGCGCTTTAACCCGGGCATCTCCTAAACTCATGTTTGTTAGCAACCCAACTTTGGGAGAAGGTTAGCTTCAGAAGTCAAAGAAATGGACGAAATAAGGAGAATTCAGCCATCATTATTTGTTCTTGGGCACCTCACCCTTATAAAAGCAAAATCTTAAATGCCTTATGGAAGCTAATACCAGGTTTCCTCATGTAGACAATATGGAAAGAGAGAAATAGCCGCATCTTCAAAGACTATTCCTCTCCCATAGAAGTTCTATGGATCAATATATGTTAAAACATACAGGAAACCTTGATGCTCCAAACGTGGCTTCATGATGATTTCCCATCCACACCACAGGAAAAAAGTATGGCTGAATTGGAACCTTCAATGGAACCAAGAGCAGGTACACCTAAGGAAAATCCCTCCCTCTAGAGATACACCTGACAAATGGACTCCACCCCCACCACACATGGTATTGCTCAACTTTGATGGAGCATCAAAGGGAAATCAAGGTAAAGCAGGATTTGGGGGAATATTTAGAAATCACAAGGGCAATGTTCTCCAAACATTCATGGGGTCAATAGGTTGGGATACAAACAACTCAGCCAAATTAGAAGGAATTTGGCAAGGACTTCTCCTGGCTCAGAATAATAGATTCTTCCCACTCATAATTAAAGGGGACTCTCAGATCTTAATTGACATGATCAACCAGATCTGACAGGGAACTCCAGCACATAAAGTGGGTAGAAGCACTTAAGAAATAGGACATATGTAAAGGAGCACTTAAGCAATAGGATATATGAAAAGGATGTACATTACAAAAGTACATAAAATCCATATTCCATGATCAGGACAATAAAGCACATGCAGTCCTAGAAAGGATCCACTATGATGTTTATGGACCTTTCTCGACAATCTACACTGTTAGACACAAATATTTTGTCATTTTTATTGATGACTTCTCATGTAAGTGTTGGATATTTTTCATGTGGAAGAAAGATGAGACATTCTCCAAGTTCATAGAACTCAAGGCACTGGTTGAAAAAGAAGCTACGAAGAAGGTGAAGTCTCAATTGCAGCGGCCGCAACACCCTCAAAATTTTGGCTTGCACTTAAATTTTGGAGCCTAATATGGATATTGTGATCAATCATTCCTTAGTCACTTATTTGTAAGTTGATCATGATCTAAATCTCCCCTTTTCGATCTTAAAAGTCATTCATGCTTTTATTTTTACATAGAATCTGTCACCTTTGGGCATGTGGGTTATTTCTTGTCATGCAAAGGGAGGTTTGTTTTGATTCAAGCGGAAATATTTATGAGAATGGGTTGTCCTCACCACATAGACATGTTTCAAACTCATTTCACACAATCTATCATCATCCCAAAGTCTATCATCGGAGCCACACTTGTCGTAAGATTCCACAAACGTTGTTTCATTAAGCGAAGTATCTGTTATAAGTTCTAGATGGTTTACGTTGTATCGCTAAGTTTTCAAGTGTGTGATCGTAGTCAAGTTTTATCATTGTTCACATCAGTTCCACTGCTCCCACACTTAGCCAAATTTCGGAGTATCCTTATCAACCTAGCCTCAACCAACTTTCCTGAACTGCGCACTTCACATACGTAACCCTCAAGATTTTCCCTTGCCTATTGGAATTGTGAAACACACACAAATCCCAACCTCCCTTAGCATTCAAAACTGTGGAGTGGTTTCCTCCAATGTCCTTCCCTCAGCCCGAACCCAATGTCTCCAGAAACTGTGCAGTTTTTTCCCTTGACTACCCAGTCTACCTTGCATCCTGAAATTGCATAGATGTGTCCTCCCACGACCTCATCCAATAGTAGTGCCTTTCATCTAGCTAAAAATTTGTAAATGTTTCCTCCCAGGGCCTCATTCCGCAACGGTCACTTCTCGCTGAAAATACACAATTATGTCTCTCAGGGGCCACGAAGAAAGATGACATGATAGATGACTCTCAAGGAGCTGAGGATAAAAATAAGTAGACCAAGGAACCCAAGGTATGATAGAATATCGGGACCGCATGAAGACTCCATCTGATGCATAACCCTTTGGAGGCTAGGTATGGAAAACAAAGCACATATTTTGAAATACACCTCTTATTGTAGCTTAAAAGTTTGCTTATCGTTGTTGTATCATTCTGTCTTCAATGAAATGCATGGTTGCAAGAACTGAAAGTCATTCCATTGTTTCCTGTACGTGTCTTTCTCCCTTTCACTTGTTTGTTACATAGCTTATAAGATAAAGAGAAATACCACTTGTTTATTTAAGCTACAGAGGTTGTGACCAACATGATCTTACGACTAACCAGGCACGATGCAAGGCATCCTATGTGGGATGAAATATGTTTAATGATATGTATATAGTTATTACACTCCTTTGCATTAATCCTTGCTTTGTATCTGGCATGTACCCTCACTACTTATCAAATTTGGCTACCTGTTGCTAGCAGTCTCTTAGCTCTTTCCTGAGAAAGCAAGGGTAGGAATTTCCTTGAACCTGATTTCTTCAAGGCTATTCATAGAAAATATAGAGCTAAGAGAAGGAGATGTGGAATATCACTATCAAACTCTTGAAAATACTTTTCACGTTTGAACCTATTCAAACAATTAAGTTGCCACTCAACAACATTGTTAATATTGGAAGACTCAAGAAAGATCACATCTCTAGATATTATAAATTTCTGATTCACTTCATCAAAAATATACATATAGTAAAGGACAACAAAAGTCATATATGTATATGTATATATATATACACACACACACATAAACTTTGTGGAAAGTAAAAAGACATATAACTTAATAATCCTCACATGTCAAAAAGCCTTCTTTCCTTTGCAACTTACCAAATCTCATAAATTTGTTCCCGTTTAACCTCTGTCGTGTTAGGACCTATTAATGATATATGTATCAATGCATCAAGTGTGTTAATTGATAGTCTTATTATCCTTATATCTTTGATCATATTTTCCTTAGAGAACCCTCATTCACATGCGACGGTGCTCATTGGTATGACAAGCATTGCCTGCCATAATTTTAGCATATTTGGATAGGTAAAGTGCCAATCTTTGTTTGAGAAAATACTTTCCATGCATCTTCCATTAAGAATATTTCTCTATTCAAATAAACCATGTCAATAAATTGATATAATTCTCTTTTACAAGTTGTAATATCAAACATTAGTACATTTTCACCTTCATTACATGTTTTATGTTGCAAATGTGAAAAAAGTATTTCAAGCCAATGCTTTACACTATTTTCTCTGACATAAATATCTGACGGGTAATGACAAGGACTAAACAAACTTGTTGGATTAAAAAGATGAAGATCTGGAAATCTTGAATCGAAACTCTCAATCAATGCTTGGACATAATTTCTTGTAAGTTGTATGCAACTCTGAAGGGAGCCCTTAGTGCAAGCTACCATTGGTTGTGACAATTGTTCATCATGGATTGAAATATAGAAAAGATCATGTCTATGGGTATTCCCCTCTTTTTCAACATTTTCAGGGAAACCATCTTTGGAGTCTTTCAAAAATTTAGTAAGATGTAAAACACCTTCTACAAAAGAATTTAGTATACAAAAATATCTTTTAAGAGTATCTAGTGCATGGTTAATAGGTATTCCAAGAAATGTGACATCCACATTATCTTCTTGAAATTTTTCGTTTAGATTATTCAACTCCTTCAAAACATCAGCAAGCATTTTCAAGCAAAATTGAATTAAAAAAATCCTTGCCTTATGATACAAATCCTTGCGTTATGATACAATGAATTCTTTCTTTCTCTCTTCTACATGCTCAAAATAGAGAGCCATAGAATCCCATAGATTTGAAGAACCTGCAAGGATTCTAATTCCATTATCTCTAATAAGGAAATGAGCTTATTATTTCTCTTTACTAAATTTCCAACCCATGAGTATACCTTGTTTGTTATTGTCTCAACATACAAATACTTAGGTATCATTTTCAAATCATATGATGCTACAAGTGCTTCAATATGTGAAATGCAATGAGTGCCAATCAAATTTGCTAAATCATTCTTTAGCAGTGTGACAAATCCATTTTCACATCCAACCATAGATGAAGCACCATCAGTCGAAACCGCTATTAGTTTCTCATTTTCCAACTACCTTGTTTCCTTTAAATTAACGATGGTATCATATATAGTCTTTCCTTTTCCACTAGGAACAATAATCATTTTCATAAATTGTGTGACTGGAGGGCCCAAACCTTTTAAATCTATATATGTAGAATACACAACAAGGTGTTGTTCCAAACCATTGTATATGCTTTCATCTAACATTATAGAGAAAAAGGGATTTTCTAACACTTTTCTAGTTTGCACCTCTTCAAGATAATTTGATATAGAGTGAATGAATTTAGTAGCTTATTTTCTATTTATGTGGGAAGAATAATCCACTCGAGAAGGCATATTAGGCGTTTGTAGATGCATTTGAATATGACAAAGATCTTCATAAGTAAAAATTGAAATATCTTTTTTTTGCAATAAAATATGCTAACTAAATGGTAGTTTTGACCATTTCCTTATTAGCCTCACTTATAGCCACTATGTGTTCTTTAATGGGATTTTCAAAACTTTCAGTGTCATACAAATTTCTCTGAGTTGATGTTTGACGAATAATGGATTTTGCATGAGTTCTCACAACATCATAATGAATCATATTAAATCCATCTCCAATACCCCATGGACCTTGAGCCTTGTATTTCTCACAAATTTTACACTTCATATGAGTCTTGTGATATTCAACATTGATACTATACACCCAAGGATGTTTTATCATCCACTCTTCTCGGAATTCACGTTTTGAGAAGGCCTTCCTCCTCGAACTACTAGATCCACCATCGTGTCCTTCCTTTTTATTGCCATGAATTTCTATATCAACAAAATACTCTTCATTCATATCTTCATGAGCATTATCATTTAAATGAGGTATATATGGAATATCTTTAACATTATAAGTCTTTGATGTTTTAAAATATACATAAAACAAATTTAGTTGATTGACCCTTCCTTTTTGGAGGCATTTCTATTTAAATAATTTACCTACATGCAAAACAATTACAATAAATCACAATAATCAAATAAAGAGTGAAGGATTGATAGTCATTACATAAGCAAAGATGTCAAGATAATAAGGTGTAATTACTAAAGAACAGCACATTCCACCTTGAAGTGTATATGAATGTGGAATGATTTTTTTTATCTATTTGTAATAGTAGAATTTTATTAGTCACTCAAATTACATTTTGGTAATTTATGATGATAAAATCCCTTCACTAAATATGATATTTATTATGGTTCATTAGATTTCTTTGTTTTGATGAATGCTCCTTAAAAAATTACTAGACACTACCTATAGTTGTCACATACCCCGAGATGAATTTTTCATTTTTTTTAATATTTATATCACTATAAAGCGGGCGTTAATTTACTGTAAAAAGAATGGTTCAGATTTAATTTTTCTGAACTTATGGTCCAACGGGAAAAAGTTTTGGTTAACATCGCTCCGATGTCGGAATCAATTTTCTGTCATATGCACTATACAGAGGGTTCACTGCTGGTAGTGCCAGCACTTAACACCTGGGTATGGCATTTAATTTTTCTGGCTCAACCACGTGAAGGGATGAGGTCTGGGGTTTTCTCGAGTTCGCGCCCTCGTTTAGCACTGCCTTGCTCAACTATTGAGATGGATTGATGGTCATCCAAGGGCTGTGCTGCCTTGGATGTTCCACCACAGGTTTATTCGATGACACAAGGCTCAGACCGGCTTCCCAAGGTTTCCGCAGAGGCTCTGGCGAGCCAGCTCCAACCCGTTCTGACTCTATACTGCCGCAGGATCATCTTGGGTTTTTCAGTTCGTTGAGCAACCATTTGGAGACATCACATACATAGTCTAGATGTTTTTTTTTCCTAGTAAGTTTATATTATGCGAACTTACTGTGTTTGAATTCATCACTCTCGGCTCCTGTAATTTTTTTTACAAATTTTTGGGTTTTTGACTAACGTATGCTATGTTTGTTTTGATTTCATGGCAAGGTGTTGTCCACCGTTTCGAGCCTACTCCTGGAAAAAGGACATCTCCTTCCAGCGTTTTGACTCTACTGACTTCCCTACAGCTATGCTCTTTCCAATCACTCCATGAACAGTTTCCGGTGTTGATGGTTTCATGTAATGTCTGGTAACAGAGGGGGTTTCTCTCCCTTGTACCTCTTGACACAGCCCTCGGCCCACAACCTCACCTCTTTTCCACTGCTGGTCGCAAATAGCAGCAAGATGTCAGACCAGACTTGTCCTGCGCCTCTCTGGTTACTAGGATTTTGGTTCCAGGTGGAGCCAAACTAACCCACGATTCGGGGTTTAGCAGTGTTAACCTATGTGGACATGCTCTCATCTTTTCAGAATTGTTTGTAATTTCACTGTATTATTCCAGAATATGAATGGGTAAAGCTTTGGTGTATATCACTCATCGAATTGTAATGTTTAAACACCATCTTATACTTACTCCTTTTATTAATCACGATATTCGTAGCCCTCGGGGCTTTGCTAAGTATTATATCAGAGTACTGTTTCTATTCCTTTGCATGGGATGCTAAGTGTGATGGTTGTGTTTACTGGCAATTATAGCCCCGGGCTACGGGGATTGTTTACGGATTTCTATAGATTTCATGCAGTTTCTGGTCATTCTTTAATTTAGTTTTTTTTTTTGCATGGTCTCTTCTATTGACCTATGGCTGTGGATAATCGATTGACAACCCTCCTTACTGTTTCGGTAAATAAAATTGGCTGGAGAACTTGAATTTCCAGACTTGTATATGAATATACATATATTTGCGTCTTTTAGTCCCGCTGAAAACTGGCTATCAGTAATTGGTTTTACATTCGAATTAATTCTCTATTAAATCTAATACCTCTGCCAGGGGTATTTGAGTTACTGCTCTGTCACAATTATGTAAATAATTTCGTTCCAAGGTTTGCGGGTTGGCTGGAAGATATTAATTCATTTCTTTCATTCATTTATATGCTTAATTATCTCCTTCCATCATTCTTTTATATGCTTACTGTCTGCTGCTGTTATAGTTCCATTAAAAGTTAGTTTTTGTACAATGGGGAGTTATCAGGGCTCGATGTGTTTACTTCCATTTAAATACAGTTCCAATTTATCTACCCTTCGATATTTTGCTATAGCCGTCTGGTTTCTTATCTCACCTTAATCGTAACCCAGGCTTAAAAACGTCCCGAGGATTAAATATTGAGTCTGCATACTATGTTTTAATCCAGTTATTATTACCTCCCGCTGCATGATAAATTCTTCTTTTCTTTTAGTTTCGGCAAGGGTTTTTCCTAGGGGTAAAATACCCATTGTGTAGGTCTATACATAACCCTTAACAATTTTCGGTTTCATAGTTTGCTCTTGTCCAGTTACAGTGAGCCTGTAACTTTTACAGCTCTGAGCTACTTACTGTTCAGAAAAGTCTCTATGATTAGTCCTCAGACCCTAATCTCAGTTTCTGAATTTCCTCGCTCAAGGTATTTTTTCCACCGCACAAGTTTTTATGATTTTTGTTTTGCAATTGACGAAGGGGTAAAAGAACACTATTTATATACATTTATCTTCTAATAACTCAAATAAACTAGACTCCTCACCCAATTCCTATGTAGAAATATATAAAATATTGAACATATTTCCTACCACGAAACTTAGCAGATAATGTAATAGATGTCCAAGGGATTTTTTCCTACTTACCTGGTCGCTGCCTGGCGGATAAAATTCCTCAGTGGTTCACCTGAAATTCCTGCTGCTTCTTTGTTTGACCACCCAACCGTGAGACTTGTCCTTCAAGACCAGAGTCTCCCCCCTAGCTTTTGCTTGCCGGATCACTATCCTCAGCAAGATTGCACTCAGTGCTTGGCTATCTGGTCATTACCAGACTTAGCCATAGATTTTTCCTTCTTTTTCCTTTTCTCTCTGCCTATCCTTACAGCACAGATTTTTTGTCTACACTCTCCTTTTTCTTGGAAGCCTTCCAGTTAGGGGAGGTAGTTTGATTACAGTTTTAACAACTGTCGTCTCTCAACTTCCTCCTTAGAAGTTGCCAACATTTCAAGAAACATATATATATATATAATATAAAATTATATATAATATATAATATATAAACACACATATATATAAGGAGCAGAATAATAATAACAATACTATTAATTTCAAGAGTTACCAGTGTCATATTTAGTTCTGTCCTTTACCATAGTTAAAATAAAATATTTACATTTCCCGGGACATCACAATAGTACAATGATTACTTACTATGAAATAGATACACTACCTATAGTACAACAAGTAGATCAATAATAAGTCAATTCAAAAAAGCAACTTCAAACCTTATTTTTATGGAATCTTAACCTATGCAAAATAACATAACATTTTAAAATTCTTATGGAATTTAATATTCTTAAACCTATAAGAAATCCAATTAAGTTAAATATATGTTTGTTATTAATAAATTTAACATAAAATATCTATTACAATATATTAAGTATTAAGAGCCCTGGGTTATGCATGGTTCGACTGCCAAGGAGCCTCCAGTTGATACCCTGGTTGTCGTATGCCTAGGGTTATGCATGGTTCGACTGCAAGGAGCCTCTAGTTGGAATCCTTCTGTGGGAATATGCATCAGTTCTATGGTGCAGATGCCTCTTCCAAATCCAACGGTCGTGGCACTAGATCCCGGTACATTGTGTGTCTTGAGGTGATCTCCCAGGGTTTTCGAGCTGGGAGTGTTAGTCTGTCGAGTCCTCAAATGGTTCACTTATGTCTTTCTCTGTTATGGTTCTCTACCCGCTTCTTTACCTCGCCATAGTTTGCCTTTGATCAAGTTGCCCACTTTTGGTTGCCTTTGAAATTGGTTCTTTTCAGTGGTATAACACGATGTGCTCTGAGACGCAGTCTCTGTTTTCAGAAAGGGTTTCCAATGGTTCACTTATGTCTTTCTCTGTTATGGTTCTCTACCTGCTGCTTTACCTTGCCACAGTTTTCCTTTGATCAAGCTGCCCACTTCTGGTTGCCTTTGAAATTGGTTCTTTTCAATGGTATAACACGATGTGCACTGAGACGCAGTCTCTGTTTTCAAAAAGGGTTTCCAGCTTCGATAGTCTCTTCAGGTAAGCGCATATTCGTTTTAGGTGTTAAACTTAAATAGTTTCTGAGTTTTATAGCTTTTCTCTTGTTTTGTCCTCACATAGTCATCTTGTTTTCTACTTGAATGTGCAGCCCTGGTTGGCTATGGTGTGGGTCCTCGGAGTCATGCCGAATTGCGGTTGGGTCTACCAGTTTCTTGGTGCCCACTACCAGGTATGTGTTTGTTTGTCGAACTAGGCTAGGGATATTAGTTAACATCCTTCATTCGTGAACTGGACGGAATACTATCCCTGTAATGTATTTTTAACAGGTTTCTATGGCCTAAGTCTAAGGGTTTTGTTATAATAACTTAGAGGGACTGGGTCGAACTCAGAGGAATAATTCCTCATTTTTAGACTTTTGGTTTTGGTTCTGAAATTGCAGTCTTGTTGCCAAGAATGAGCTTGTGTTACGTTATTGATCTATTAAAGCCACGAGACTAGGGTTTCTGTGATGGGCATTAAGGGCACGAGGCCCAATGACAGCAGAGTACATGCTCATTTATTCGTGGGTGGCAGGTGATAGATATTAAGACCCTCATTCTTATGAAAAGTGGGAGACATGGGCGAGATATAGCAGGAAACAGTGGGCTAGGCCATCTTAAAATGGAAAAAAGACTGCTGAAACCAACGAAACTTTTTTGGTGTAGAGGCTGAAAATTTTTTTTGCACTAAATTGTTTTAGTTTATATATGCTGGGGCTTTCACTGTTATTTTTCAAAGGAACTCGAACATGAGCTAGAAGTTTCAAGGAATACAACAAAGGGTTTATTTTCCACAGGTATTTTCCTTTCAATGTGATGTATTTCCCTTACAAAGATGTTGGCCTTAAGAAGTATTCTTTGCCACGAATTTAAAGAGTTTTTAGCTGCACTATCTCTAACTTCAAATAAAAAGCAGGATCTGTGATAATATGATTTCTTCATATTGAAGAATTTTTTTACAAAAGTTGTCTTTCCTACACCACCTAACCCCACTATCCCCAATATCTGAGATTTCCCCCTTTGCTGTTGCTGCAACAGGACTGTCTCGTCAAAATATTGAAGCTTAAAATTCAAGCCTCTTGGATGGTTGGCCACGGGCAACTCTGGCTTTTTCACTATTTCCGACAGACATTTAACCCTTTCGTCCTGAATTTGAGTGTAAATGTAGGGCAATAATGTTTATTAGGGCATAATGTTGTTTCTCTTTGTAAATTTATTAAATAACCTGGTGTTATATGGAATCTCGTTACATATAACATAGTTTTGAGCACTCATTGTTAGGTTGGACATAGAATCCTGGTTCGATATGCTGAAAACCATCTACAAGGTTGAGATAACACTGAGTAAATTGACTTTTAATCATTTAATGATGGCCCATTTTACGCTCAATAGGTATAAAGAGATCATGAGGATTTTCAGGTAAATGTTAGAGAAATTACAAAGTTTTGGTCCACCTAATAAGTATGAGGAGGTCACGAAACGTTTCAGGGAAATGTTAGAGAAATGTCATGAGCATGATCCTCCTACATATGCTACTACAAACCTCCAAAGCAGCACCCCCCAGAATCCTGTGTGTCCTCTTGAAAGGTTTCGATGGCGTTGGTTGTTTTTGGATGTGTTTTGTTCATCTTACCTTATTGTTGAGTCAACAAATTCTTTCTCATGTTTCCAACAGTACTCGATTTATTTCCATGGAAGAAACTTATAATTTGCTACAGTTGAATCGTGGATTACAAGAAAAATTTGTGATAATCCAATTTACTATCTCAATCTAAATTTTCGGGGGATTTTCTACATTATTATTGGCCCCTCGAAGGGTATTGAGGTTTCATTTTGTTTATCAATGGGAACCTTATATTCTGGGGACCTTTATACTTACATAACTACTCATTCTCAATTTGTTGTGGGTTTTTCTGTAGTTTGCTCATAAACCCATTTTAAAAATTTAGGTTGCACCAATTTTGTGGCCTCTCGGTCTTCCATGAGTTCAACACAAAATGGGCAGAATTGAAGTTGGTAGTACATGGAAGGTCTAGTCCCACATTTATTGTCATCTCTCAGGATGGTTATGTATAGATGGAAAAAATGGTTTATGAAGTTTTCTGGACAATGGAAAGGAGGAGAGCTTCAAATATGCAACAATCTACACGCAGTGGTTTCTGAGAAAAGAATTGTTTTAAATGATGCCATATTTCCCTCTTTCAAACCTCTTCCCACATTTCTCATGCAAGCTATGCTTGTAAGTTCTTTTATATGTTCAAACTAAAGAACATAGTATTTTATATTTAAGTATTGTAACCATGATTTGGGTTTTCAATTTTATGTCATCAACCCCTCCCTAGGCACTTGGGTTTTCTTTGAAGTACATTTCTATAAATTAACATATACATTAGCCAGATCTATTTAAATTTAGGTTGGATATTTAGAGTTATAATAATACATACATAGACCGTTTGTGTGAACTCAAGATAGATATTCATCCTCGAGTTTCCTATGTCTAGGTGCATTCTAGATCTTGATTTACATGAGATTGTGTTAGTTTCCTTATTTAATGTGCCATGAAAGAGATGATGGTTATCTCATTTCCATGAATGTTGTAGAAGGAACCTAGGCTCTTTTGGTGCAAACATCATACTGGTTACATGTATCTGAGTTTACAAATTTTCTAACATGGATATGAAATTTCACTTGGGAATTGGAAAAATGTAAATTTATTTCAACTTGAAGATAGTGTTAATCCCCAAATACAAAGAAGGAATTGGACTGTCTTTTTTATTCTTAGGACTATTGGATTTTGTCTCTTAAAATTGATTTCTAAAACTAGTTCTCACCTCAAAACTTTTTATTAAATTCCTTGGAATATTATGGAGGATATTTATAAAAACATTTGAGTACAATCAGAGCTAAATTTATTAGTGACATTCATACTGGAAGATTACCAACACTAATTCTACTACAAGTTTCCCTATCTCATTTTTCTAACATATGGGTTCACAATATTCTCCATACTTTTACCCATGTTATCATCTAGTTTTTTCTTAAAACATTTGGCCTCAAAGTACCTATTTCTCTATCTATCACTGGGTAGTGAATTTAGGTCATTTAGTCTAGATTTGGGGGACATATATTTCAATAGTATGGAAATATTGATTGAGTTAGGTGCTTGTCTTTTCATTGTATCTATTTTCAATGTTTAGAACTTAGTGACATCAACATTATCATTTTGGTAATAGTTGTTTTGTATGCAATAGTCTTGATATATACTCTTTTCCATTCCTAGTAGAGTAGTGCAAAGGTTTCAGCATGTTTACACCAAATATATTTTTCAATTTTAAAAGGTATGGAGCCACATGAAAAATAGCGTTAAAATCTCATCTTTTTTCAATGTTTTGCAAAAGTTGTCTTTCCTACGCCACCTAACCCCACTATCCCCAATATCTGAGATTTCCCCCTTTGTTGTTGCTACAACAGGACTGTCTCTTCAAAATCTTGAAGCTTAAAATTCAAGCCTGTTGGATAGTCGGCCACGGGCAACTCTGGTTTTTTCACTATTTCCGACAGACATTTAACCACCTTATCTAGCAGCTCCATCTCTAGCTCCTCGCTAGTTATTCAGAAGAAAATAAATATAACAATGAGAAATAAACGTCTATGTCTATTTATCAAACATAAAATACTATCATTGATAGTGAAGTTTGAGTTTTCACCCAGTATTGCAAGCCTCCAGCTCAAAACCACTAATGTCTGCAACACGAAAAAGTGAATTTCTCCAATCTTCAATAGTCTTGGAGTCAAATTGTGGCTTCTCTTCATTAGTTTGAGTCACTTCATATCCACCATTCTAGGAGATGCATTGGGATGATATTTTGCTTGGATATGTGATCATGTGTTTGGCACTAGACTCTAATTCGTTAGCATGAAATAGGTTCAAGAGGGGTGTTATGGAAATATGATTGATTCTCCTCTGAACATCTCAAATCTGCATAAATCTACGCATAGGTATAATAGCAAGCCATGATATTTGTAGCTTGGGTCTTTGAGAAGTATGAGGCATGAAATTGGCATTATTTGGTTTAATCCCACGCCAAAATTTACTCATGAATTGATGAAACCAGAGCTCATGGGCATTCACTGCATTGTCATTCATTTGAATTCACTTATTCCATGTGTGGTTAACTATATTGGAGGGTTAAACATAATTCTGAGTTTTTATACCCTCTCTGCCACCAGTGCTCTACATTATTTTATGTCTTTTCATTTTCCAAGCATATTTCAGGGTTCTTTATTGCATATTGGTGCTCTTCTAAGGCAACACACCATATCTCTTCATCTACCATAATAATTCTTTGGACTTGGATTAGTAGTTTCCATGCATGCTTAATATGCTTCATATGCATTGCTTCTCAAATGTTGATTTCACAATTTAATATAAACTAGTGATAATTTATTTAAATATTTTATATACAAAATGATGCTTGTTTGTTAGGAACACTGTTTATTTTTTGAGCACCATATAAGGAACCTTGTTGGTTTCAATCCATAATTGCAGAGAGTCAACCAACCAGACTTTCATTTAATTTTCTAAAATCTCTCACTTTAATCCAACTTCTGAATGTTGTTATATAAATGATCGAACAAACACTAACTGTGGCAACAAACTATCTTGAGGCATTATCTGGGCAGGAAATCATCCCTGAGACATTATCTAAGGCATTGGCCTATCTCTAAGGCATTATCTATAGCAGCACATTAAATCTGAGGCTTCATTGTGGCAACAATATGTCTATGAAGCAATTCTGAGATAGTAAGATACCTCTGAGGCACTGTTGATGACAACAGATCATCTCGGAGGTATCAATTGTGGTAGCAAACCACCTATAAGGGATTGTTTGTGGCAACAAATCACCCCTAAGGTTTTTATGTGGCAACAAATCATCTTGAGGTATGGTCTGGGGTTTGAGGCAAGAAAGGTCTGGTTTGGAGTTGATTGTGGCTGCAATGAGATAGTGAAGTAATGTTTATAGGTAGTAAGGAGATATTCTACAGAGATTACTTTGCATTATGCGACAACAATTTAAGGCAGTGCATTACCCTTTGTAATATAATCCAGAGAACTCCTCAATGAAATTAGTATTACATGCATAGAAGTTTAAACCAACATATTTTAGAATAATTTTATGGTTTTACACGTTGTCATATATTTCAACATTTATTTATGTAATGATCCTAACTAGTGTCCACAAACTTTTCTTCGCAAATTTTTATTACATTATTCTATACAAAATGGCAGACCAGGTATTTATGTTGCTTTTGGTATTTGTATTATTTATGTTGTTGATTTAGTTAGAGGTTGGATTTGTTTTTAGAAATAACTTTAAAATGATACTTCAAAAATTTGTTTGTGACCAATTAAATGCTTGTTGGAACACTCTGATAAGCTTGCCTCAAAGTGTTGGACAGATCTTCAATGCTCACTCAAAACATATTTGGTGTTACCGATTCTATTTTCTTATCGGTTTTTTGATCAAGGTTTTCTTATTTTTATGTTATTATGTGTTTTTTTAAGAATGTACCCATGGGTGTTACCGATGCTACTATGGGGGGTTCAATGATATTCACTACTTTTATGGAAATGTTAACAAATGCACGAGGGCAAGACGCTACTATGATGATGCATGAGGTAAGCTTGAATATTGTCTTTTATATGTTCAATTATCTTATATTCCTTATTATATTATGCTAATTTATGTTTTTGGAATGCAGGCAATCGCTAAAGCTGTCATTCCAACCCCTATAGCACCTTATAAAACATCTAAGGTAATGATAGTGGTAAAACTTGATCAATATTTTTGTGCATTTAGTTAACTTATTTCACTATATATATTTATTAATATTTGTGTTTTTATTAAGCGTGCATTTTGTTGGCATGCATGATTCATTTATGCCCCTCAAGACAACCAATGTTGGCATGCAAGGATCATTAATGCCCCCATATACATCTAATGTTATGCAAGATGTAAGATTCAATCATTTATTTATGTGAGTTTGATTATGTTATTTGTTGAGAAATCTAGGGCATATATTTAATAAAGTTTTTGTACAACGACTCCATGATTTATGAGGTGTGAGGTGTTACAAAGAGCTACATCATGCCTTCAAATGGATCACCCCATCCGTTTTTTTCTTCTTGTACATACAATACTATTTTAACAAGTAACCCAAGCAATATGTTATTCCAAAACATGATGTCAAGTTACTTTTTTAGGGTTTTTATGTAATCAAGAGGCCTCTTTAGGGTTTCTTAAATTCAAACATTAGATCATACTCTTTTCCCTTTATGTCATTCTAGAGTTTATCCCACGCCCTAGAAATAAAATCATAGGGAACAAATACCTTAAGATTTAGGTTTCTAAATACTAGAGTATTTCTTAAAATATAAACCCATAAATTCAACCCTACTACATCTTATGATGGACCCTTTAAAAGAAAATTATTATACATACCTCATGGATACCTATCTGTACTGATTAGTATTTTGGTTGCCATGATTATTTGCAACTTTACTATAAATTTCATTTATCATTTGCCACCTTCATGACCTTATTTTAATGAGTCTTCCGAGATATTGTCATTCTATAATGGGACTTGCTTCTTCATGTGTTCATGAAACCCATGCCTCAGTCATAACAAAAATAATCTTCTTTTTCCTTTTTTTACATAAATTACATAGAATTGTGATTAGATATGTCATTATGAAGACTGAACCTAGATACATATTTCAACATTATTCATCTATTATTCCATCTTATTATTTATATTTGTGCCTTGCAGGATGTTTCTACGGTGACTCCAACAAGTATACAATCTGTTGGTATAGAGGGTCATGTTATTCCATCTACACCTAGACAAGAACCCCATAACATGCCCTCTACATCAAATGTGGGTCTAGTCAGCATTCTCCCACCAGGACCAAAACAAGTTTCCTTGAGGAGTCTTATAGACTCACAAACAATAATGTTAAGGCTCCTAGCAGATATTCCTGCAAATGTTCAAATCAGACAGGAAATAATTGAACAAATTCAGCTATGGGAAATGTCATTGTTGGAGAGTGTAGCTCCTGCAAGAGATCAACAACTAAATATTTTTTTTTTATTTTTATAATTTCATTTGTTATGTTTAGGATCATTATTTTAGATATGAAAAATAGTTTCATATTTTGGTTGGGTTCTTAATAGTTCCACAATTTCATTGTAAATGAAGGAAGTAAGTGACACAGTGCCTAATGTATCTATAAGGGAACCTTCCTCAATCCCCAAGACTACAACAATATCATCAGTGACCACAAAAGGAATGCAAGAAGTTCCAATCTTGTTCACTTCAGAAGGAAATGTCTTGAAGGACGAAACGTGGCTGAAATTTTATCACTTTATTTTTCGTTGTGGAGAAGAATTATTTGGAAATACCATCCAAATGGATTGGAGGAAACAAGCCAATGCCAAAAAAGAGGAACTATTTAAAGATGTAGTAATAACATTTGGTATGTTGAAAATAATACTGAGAGGGGGGGTGAATCAGTATTATCTAGTCCTTTTAACAATTCTTCCTTATTTATACTTTGAATTATTTTTGCATATCAGTACCATAAAACAATGAGCATGAACAAGAAAAACAGACAGTCACATCAAAGAACACC